>JAVSIQ010000719.1:0-93973 GCA_038502775.1 Hippodamia convergens
CAACAACGATATGTGACAGTTCCAACCGCTCTCCAGGCCCATCTTTTCGCTGAACACCCTCGATCGCAGCTCGTTCTCCTTGCTGAAGTGCACGAACCTGATGCACGCCCTCTCCAGCTGTTCTATCAGATGCACCATGTCTGTCAGCACCTGGTACTGCATGCTCACCATCCCTATGAAGATCTGGTTGCACTGCATCTGGAAGCAACCGTTGGCATCCACCTCTTCCGCTTCGAACTCGCAGCCGTAGATCAGGGAGTCTGTCGAGTAAAAAGCGGGAGGGGGGCCCCTACAAATCAATACGAACGGCTAAGTCGACAGAAAATAAAAATGCTCAGTTATACTCTTAATTGTAAATTCTGAAGACCGAAATCCGCATCGAAGGGAAATTGGATCTTCAAATGTCTTCGTTGCATCAACGTCCTGAATTTGACAGTTTAGGTTAGATGTCAAAGGTGGTTGGAAAGATAACTCAAAGAACAATTGACGCTTAAGCTCACTTTTGACACCCTTTATATCAAATATAGTTCTCCCCCATATTCGAAGACAGTCAGCAACTTGGAATTCTTGGAATAAATTCAATTTATTTCCGGATTCTTTTCTGATACTTTCCTACGTTCCAGAAAATAGAATTCCAAGACTGAAATCCCGTAAACCTATTTGGTCGAATAACTTTCTGAATTCGAACTTCAGCTACAAGGGAATCTGGAAATCCGAATGGGATGCGTGTTCTTTATCTAATAAAGATCTAATGTCAGATCCATCAAAAGTTCCTGGTTTCAACCTTCCCTGGAGAATATGGTCCCTTCTTAATCGAATAAGAACAGGTCATGGTCGTACCAATAGCATGCTTTTCAAGTGTAATTCAGTTGATAGTCCTAATTGTGAATGTGGTGAATCAGAGGAAACAGTTCAACAACTAATTAATAATTGTTCGATTTATAAATTTCAAGATGGCATTAGAGCCATACACAATGTATCAAATTCATTTTTGCAATGGGTTGCAAATTTTAGATCAATTTGATGAAGTAGAAATCGTATTCTCTTGGTGTTCTGGCTTTTTTTTTATTTTCAAGTAGGAGTTTGTGTTTGGAAATCCTTCCTCCGAAGAGCCGTTCCGATAATCGTGATGTCCTTCAATATAAAATATTCAGATGCAACAATTTTATTTTATTTTTTATACAGGGAGACAGGTTTTTTGGCTGAGGATTTTTCCCCTGGTTGTATAGCATCGTATGATACTAGTGATGATAGTATCGTATGATTCTATAGTATCATACGAAGAATGTTATGGTACCCCCGTTCTTTTTTTTTTACCTCAGCTTAGGTACTTTTTGTTTCAACATTTATTGTATTATTTTAGCTCTCTAATTCAAAAGAATGTATTGAAGTTTATTATTCGACAATTTCAGGAGTAATGGTTTGAAAATAGTTCAGATACTCACCCAGTTCCTTATGCCCGTTATTTTGAACAGGAGAAGGACTCCTCTGGCCCAAATAGAGATGTTTCGAATCGCTCGGTAATTCCAGATAGGTAGACGCTAAATAAGGAGCTGGCGCCCTATTCAGGGGCCTGTAGGCGAAAGCTGTGCAATACGATGTGAGACTTGTTCGTTGATAGAAATCTTGAATTCTTTTCCTATCGCTGGCGGTTAGAGGACACAGATCTTTACCGTCCCAATAGTCCACACAAGAATCTAGCAATATGTCAGCCGTTCCCTCGGACAGCAGTTGCATGGCATTCGTACTTATTTCTCGAACGACTACCGCGAACAAATGTGGAAAGGGGACTTTGAGTTTCGAATTCGACATTTGCAGAGATCTAGCATACTTGTTGTCTCGTCTGACAGTTTCCGTTTGCTAAAAGTGTAAGTTTGTTAAGGAGTTCGATTGAATGTCTTAGATTACTCACGAGATGCCTGAAAGTGCACAATTTTTGTTCCATATTGAATATTTTTCTTGCTTCATCCACAAATCCTATAATTTTAGCGAGTTCACATAGACACCGTCTATTCGAAACGGGGACCAGATTTTCATTGATCTGAGCCTCGCACATGATGTGGGAGCAGAATTTCGAGTATTGCTCCTGAAAAAACGGTGAAATTGAGAAAATCATCACGTTTTAAAGTTTTTTTCCCTACCTCGGTAGCCGGTTGCAAGTGTTGAGAAGTATCGCCAAACCGAGAGGTTTCAAAGAGGACATATGCAAATTCCACTTGGGATCGTCAAACTGAAGTTTAACAGGGTTGTGATGGTCATGAGTTAAGTCCAGAACTTCGACTTTACCGCTGATGTTTTTGGCAGGATTGTCATCAATACTGTCAGAATCGATATCTTCTATGTTGAGACTTGAAAAAGTTGAGGTTAGAAAAAGTTGTAAATGAAGGAATTTATTTATTAAACTTCTTACCTAGATGAAGAAGATGTTTTGTCCTTATTATGTAAGAAAAACACTTTTTCAGCTGTTGGATTTGGAGAAGATAAAACTCCTTTCTTATCTACACATCCTAGTGCCTGAAAAAATTGTTTAACACTTTGTATAGGTTCAAATAAATATGTGCTTACTGAAACTGATCCCAGAACATGGAGGATATTAGCAGATCTGGCCATAATCTTCGGATCTCCCCTGAGAATTGCAAAAAAATTTCTAATAATCGATATCCACTTATACCTGAACCTTATATGTTCGACAATTGTTTGATCTGCTTCTTCCTCTAAACTGAAACTTTCTTGCCCTTGCACAATTTTACTGGCAAAAAATATGGCTTGCAACCTAAAGGACGATAAAGCAAAATTTGAAATACACAAAAGATAGTTAAGAGTATTTTACCTGGCGAGTCCGATATAATTAGCTAAATTCCAGACTATGGGAAAAATAATTGGCAACAAAGGAAGAATTCCATTTGTCGGGTAAAGTAGAAACAGAGCTACATCATTATCAAACTTCAAATGGAGATACTTCAACGCAGATAAAGCATAAAAAACCACAATAGCAATAGGCAATATAACTCTTTGCACCATTTCGACGAGCAAAATATGCTGTTGACGTGTTAGTTGAGTGCTGGGCCTATCCAATGCTTGTTCCAGCATAATCTTCAAGTTGCTCAGGTAAGGTGTTTCGAGTAATCTATATTTCGCGCACTTTAAAGGTTTACGAATCGTTGGCGATGATATTAAGGTACCATCTTTTCCCTGAGGTGCATATACTTCTTTAGAATGCAGCAGAGGTTGGTCTGCGTGTTTTTCCAGACACTCACAATACCCTGGACTTACTTGGCCAGGTCTAACTAAAATTATATCGTCTTTAACTAGAAGAGAATACGGTAAATTGACTAATTTTCCATCCCTGTAAGTCCACTGCATAGTTATACAAGGAGAAGTTGGCATAAACAAAGAAGGATAATTTTCTGGCATCCATTCCACAATCTCACTTTGTTTCTTAATTATTTCCAAAATATGTTCTACTCTTCTTGGAATTTCGTTGTGCCTCAAATGGTTGTCGTAGAGTTCCAGAGAAATGCTCAAAGTTGTGAAAAGGAGAATTATTACAGCTTGAACCAAATAAATCTTGGAATAATCTCCTAGAAAATATGCCAAAATTAGACTTATCGAACACCAGATCAAAAGGCAAACAGAAATCCAATTAATGGTGGTATGAGGACTTGAATGATGTAAACTATCCCTTATCCATGATCTTGAATTCCTGAAAAAATTTTCGGTTCATCATCTGATCATGAATGTTGTATAATTGTACCTTTTTTTTTGGGAGCATTTGAATTGTAGGAGAACTACTTCGATTTCTCTATACAATATATGAAGAGCTTCTCTAGTAGTTAGGGAGGTTGTTGGACCTTCCATATCACATTTTTTATATGGTCTTTCATTCAAGAGGAAATTTTCATTCAATGATTTCAAATAATCGTTTTATTCAGGAAACTTTACTATAAATAAGAAGTCAGCTGTGATTAATGACGTTTATTGCAGAGGTTAGGGTAACTAACCACTGAACTTGAACTTTCTGAAGTGGCAGACACTCATCAATCCTCACAAATTTTTGTTGCCTTAATCGATATTGGGTTTTTAATAAAAATTCGAATGAATTCGTATTTAATTCGAAATAATCCAAGAGAACCTACAACGAAAATTATTTCGAAGAAGAAGATTATTCTGCGATTCTTCTAGGTTAGCTGTCAACTTTTCCCGTTCAAGTTTCCAAATAAGTAGGTCATTTCGATAAATCCCATTATTAATTTTTCTAGTTTCGCGGAAATTTTTCAATGAAACTACCCATTTTTTCTTTAAGTTACACGAAGCCATCATGAATATCATCTAAACCATATTTAATATTTCCCTATTCTAACCTACCCTGAAACGAATTGAACTTACAAGGAAATGGCCAGTTACCAACCAGATATAGCTTATTGCTGCGAAATTTGCGGAGCAGAAGAGTTATCAGAGGAACATTTCAGGGAACATACTCATTCCCAGCATATAGAAGGCAAAGCGGCTTGTCCGTTTTGTGGTCTTACTGCTGTATCAGCATCTGAGTTAACGATACATGTTAACCAGGCTCATTTGGATTTCCTTACTCCTGAAGCTGAAGTAACTATGACTTTCATAGATGATGCTAGTCCCAAGTAAGTATCCGATTATTTGATATACTGAACCGAGTAACGCTTGTCCTTTTCAGTGAATATAACGAAGATATGCTTCACCATGGTGATCAATCAAACATTCCGTCTTTTCCTAGTCATTCCAATAGTTATAGTTGTAGCTCGAATTCCTTGAAAGCTAACATAAATAACATCAATGTTAATGCTAAGGTAATTTCACTTGACAATAATACTTGTCATATTTTGAAAATTCGTTTTTAGGTTAACGGAGGTGGCGATTTGAGTCCTAAAAATTTCAGTCATGGGCATGGTTCGCCATTACGCTCTAGCCTGGATCTTAAACTGAAACATTCCATGTCGAAACTGCAATGTCCTCTGTGTAGTTTCACAAGTGTTAGTCCAGATGAGATACAAGAACATGTTAACAGGTAAATCGAATATTTTGCATTTGGTGAGTTTGATATATGTATAATGGTTCTTTTAGACGACATTTCGATCTGACCTCACCGTCTGTGTCTAACACGAAAGAAGAAATTTTTTCTTGTCCCTTGTGTGTGAAGAATTTCAAGATGTCTTCGGATCTTGAGTTGCATGTGAATATTGAACATAAGGACATTCTTTCGCCTGCTAGTCCTCCAACGAAGTGTTGTCCAGTTTGTGGTTTGAATCTTGACGGTGAAGACAATGTAAGTAAATTCAATAATTCTTTAGATTTTCTTTGAACAATTGCCGATTTTAGACGAGTGCTGCAAGTCACGTTGAATCGCATTTTTTGGGTAATTCTCCCAGTAATTCTGACAAAGCAGCTTTGAGGGAGAGGGAACAGAAGGAATTTGAGCTGTTGAGGGCTCAGTATGGAATGGACAATCAAGGGAATTTCCGAGAACAATGTGTGACGAACATGCAAAGAGCTGTGTATGCTGGTGAAATGTCTGTATCAGACTATTACGAACGTACTCTAGACTTAAGAGCAGCCGAGAGCAGCGGCATCGATGACTGCAGCTCTGTCACTAGAAGTATAGTAAGTTCCATTCCCATTCCAACAAAACATTAAAAAGGCCATTTTTTTAATTCGTAATAATTCGTAAGGTTCCTAGGGTTCGAGCGATGAGTTCGAATGCTCAGAACGTAGTGCGGACCCTCCTGTGTACCTGCGTAGACCATTTCGCTTCGTCTTACGGCGACAGAGGATGGGGCTGCGGCTATAGAAACACGCAAATGCTGATATCTAGTTTACTCACTCACACGGGGTTCAACGAACGACTTTATAGGCTGTGGCAGACTGAAAAACCTCCCAGAAGTGCTGTTCCTAGCATTTCGAGGTTGCAGTCCCTGATTGAGCAGGCCTGGGCGCAAGGATTCGATGTTCAAGTGAGCATATCTACTCTTAGATTACTACTTAGGGCCGTTTTCATCAAATTCAATGTTAAGATTCCCTTAAAATGAACCCTTAACTTAAATTATTGCACCAACTGTTTAAGTGACATTTTGATGGTTAAAACTAACCTCAAATTTGAGAATGGGATTATAACCTAAAATAATTTGTCAAACTCATAAACTAACTGCGGACTTTTTGTTGTTTTCTATGAACTTCGTCTAATAATAAATAATCTTGAGGATGAATTCATTACAATTTGAAAGAGACGCATTACATGATGATTTGGAAGTAGTTGAATCTGCGGAACTAGGATTTCCTAGGCGACTATATGAAAAGCATTTAAAAACATCCATATTTCAATGCGAAATGAATTTCTTCTGGGTAGAGAGAGTTTTTTCGAACCAGGCCGACCAAGCGATGATTTTTCGCAACTTCAAATATTCTGAGATCGCCTCAGATCATTAATGAAGTGAAATCATCTCCAAAACACTTGGAATTTCAACCAGCATAGAATTGTCAAAATGACAGTTAACTAAACTGCCATTTTGTCAAAATGACAGTTAACTTAACTGTCATTTTGACAGTTAACTAAACTGCCATTTTGTCAAAATGACAGTTAACTTAACTGTCATTTTGACAGTTAACTAAACTGCCATTTTGTCAAAATGACAGTTAACTTAACTGTCATTTTGACAACCTAACTTAACTAAGTTAAGTTAGGTTAAGGAGATGACATCTGTAGCCGGCCAGCCAATGAAATGGCTTTATTGAACTACACCATTTCCAAGTGTAATTCAGAAACCGTAAAGTGTTTTTCAGATTAGTCAATTGAATTTCAGAAAACATCAAATGAATTTCGGATCACTCTATTGAACTTCATTTGATATTTTCTGGAATTCAATTATTTATATATTCAATTGACAAATCTGAATAACATTTGATGTTTTCTGAGATTCAATTGACGCGTTCTGAAATTGAAGTGACTAATCTGAATTACACTTGGAAACGGTGTAGTTAAATAAAGCCATTTCATTGGCTGGCCGGCTACAGATGTCATTTCTTTAACCTAACACCTAACTTAACTGTCATTTTGACAATTCTATGCTTGTTGAAATTCAAGTGTTTTGCAGATGATTTCACTTCAACCGATAGCTGATGAATATGGTCAATTGACTAATGTGAAATACAAGTGATATTTTCTAAATGTCAATTGACGATTTCTGAATTACAATTGGAACTGATGTAGAGTGAAGTTTCACAACATGAAAAACTGAAATGTCACTGGATAGAAATATTTGAGTTCCCTTATGTAAGATTGTGTTGAGTGAGACTTAGTTAAGGAATCATTTTGAGGGAAAGTGGTGCTAATGGGCTAATCTGAAAAATTGTCGACTTCATGAGGTTCCTTGTTTAGGGTTCCGAGCAGCTAGGATGCAGATTGGTGAACACGAGGAAGTGGATTGGAGCTACCGAGGTTGTGACCCTCTTATCTTACTTAAGAATCAAATGTCAATTAGTCGATTTTCATCGGCCTACCGGTCCCAGTGGCACCACCCAGAAATGTTCAACTGGGTCCTGAAATACTTCGAGAATTCCATTGGCGGGGAGTTTGTGCCCCCCTTATATCTTCAACATCAAGGTAAGCATCGAAAATTGTCTCTAAGCAGTACGTGATTGTCGATATCTTGAAGGTCATAGTCGTACAATAATGGGCATCGAAATACATCGAGATGGCAGTTTGGTGATGCTAGTTCTGGATCCTAGTCATTCCCCTCAACAGATGGCGCAGTTTGGCGACACAAGCAACGCGAATGCTTCTCTGAGGTTACTCAGGAAGAGCGAAGCTGCCATGAAAGCTAAGCAGTATCAAATCGTTGCCGTTGTCGGCACCATTGACAATGAGCAACAATATCAAGTGAGTTGTAGTTTTTTTTTTTTTTAACCGATTTATCTATGAAATTGTATTTTGTAGCAAAGCAAAGTTCTGAGAGGGTTGCGAGTGCCTCAGGATCGGTGAAAATTCGAAGGATACAAATTCAAGCTAACCCCACTACCTTGTGCTGTTGATTCTCGTGCAGAAATTTTATCAGAGGTACGAATTTTCGTTTGAACTATCTCAAGTTACCTGCCACTAGGATATATTTCAAATGGTTATTTATCTATCGACATCGCCTTTAATAGATATATTTATCCAAAAGTTCAATTTATTGAAGATCCATATCTTTAGAAGTAACGCAATAACACTTTGACAATTTATTACTCATTGGAAATCTCGAAATTTTATCATGCTAGCAAGACAATAAGACTATTACTGTTTCTCATATCTGTTTTTGTCGATTCCAAATTTTATCTTGAAATATCTTATACACTCGGCAGCATCAGGTATGACTTAGGGCCTTCATATATTGAGTGCACATTTTCTAGTTTTCATTGATTTGGAATATAATACTTCAGTTCATAGATATTCATCTGAATATCTTGATATTTTGGAAAAAAAAGTTTTTGTTCGAAGTTATTGCTTATTGCACAACCCAAGTTGATCGAAAAAGCACTTAATACCTAAATGCTCATTCCATATTTGAATTTATTGCATTTTCCATTAACTTCTAAAAGTTAAACAATAAACATATTACAATAATAACTCTTCAAACTTGTTTCAACTGTATCTTTTCTTTGGGATATTTTATCACTTTTTAAAGCTTAGTATAATTGTTTTTATTTATTTTGATGACGAGTACCTAGCTCATAAGACTTATTTTCATTGTTATTTGTTGAATTTTTGTTGAGCTCGAAGTGTTGTACATATTGTATTTTGTATCTTATCATGTTGACCAATTTATCGCAAAAGTCTCGTTATTACCAAATCAACGTTACCGTATTATATCTTGGGTGCCTCATCTGATATCAAGAAGAGAATACGAAATGGTCTTGCTTTTGTGATTGTTGAAGCTTACGACTCTTGAAATGAATACTTGGAATTTTAGTGAAGTTGAAAATTGTTTCCTAATAGAATAGGTTTTCAGAAAATTACAGAGTAATTAGTGATTCGTGCTTTTTTAAAACTTCGACATTGTGAACAAGCCGAAATTAGAATAGATACATTCCATTTCATGCTACAGCACGAGAGCAACTCGTTCATGACAAAAATAAGTACTTTTAGAGCCTTCAAATAGTTTCGATTTATCGATAAGTAGCTTGAATTCCTCGTAAAGTAATTCAATAGCACTGTTTGAATAATCCAGGAGGAAAACAAAGCTCTAGTCATATATTTCTAGAAAGACTGTCAGAGAACTTAATTCATTCCTTCATTTTTAGAATTTTGGGCTTGTTCATTCTGTCAATTTTCGACTGCTAAATGCTCTCAAGCGGAAAATTATAGTCAATATGAGTTGTTGAATATCATCACCTGTTAATTATTGATCTCTTAGTTGTTAAGACACATTTTGAATTGTATCGATCAAGTTTCAATAAATCATTAAAAAGACCTGCTCTGGATATTTGCATATTTAATTTGATTCAGGAATTTTAGGAAATTAGGGGCTGCATTAAAACGTGCTAGAACAAAATTGTATAATGAGAAAGAATTAAAAATCCACAAAAGAATAATAGTATATAAAAGTATTCAAAGTTTTCAGCCTATAAACAAACTTAACGGTCGTTCAGAAAATATCAACCAATCCTTTTGGCATTTCCTCAATTGGCAAAACGTGGGAGAAGGGAATACAGGTTTTTCTTATATGAAATCTTACAGGAACCTATAACAAAAATAATATTAAAAACTTTTGCGTTCCTAAGTTGGTGCATTTCTCCATTACTTCATAGATTTATTCAATCACCTGAGCTATTCTGAATCTTGAAATGATTCTGTCTCCTCTAAAAATGGTTCGTAGGTTTTTCAAAGCTTTAACGTCGTTTTTATCCTCTTCAATTACATCTGGCACAAAATTAACGTTTTCAATTACTGTTATTTGACCTAAAGTTGAGTCGAATGAGTCATCATTTGGACACTTGTTTGTTCTTCTCCTCCTGAAACCTAACAAAACAATGTTGAGAGCTGAATAATATAAGAAAGATATAATTTTAGTACACCGCTGTATTTTACTGGCAGCTAGATGGCGTCTTTTACTCCTTGTTTTCCATAACTTCTGTATCTTTCGGATGGAAGAAGTCATCAGGATCATCCTATACTTTAGAACCAAGGAGAATGAATCATCGCTGAAGTAAATCTTATCTCTTCCAACGTACACCTTTTTTTCCAACAACTGGAACTCAATTTTAGGTTAGGTTAGGTTAGAAAACCCAAATTTTTGGTTATCTCACCCCTTTTAAACTGTCCAAGATTTCCAAATTGAACCTTTTGGAGAACTCGATCTTCGAAAGCCTGTGGGAAATACATTTATGGTTGTTCGTTACAAGTTTGAACAAACTCACACTGTTGGAAAGTTCTGAAACTCCAAGTTCAAAGTGTCCATGATCCCATTGTATTTCAACTCCTCTATGAAAAAACAGTCGTCGAAGTGGTTCGGTTGTTTTTTCTGGTTGGGCTTCAGGCATTTTATGTAGTGGGTGTCGGCTTGGCTGAGTGAAACCATCAGGTTGTCTAGGGACTTCTGAAAAGGCCGAACTTTGACGCAATCTGCCCCAGAAGAGTTAAGGAAGAGTTTTTGAGCGTCTGAACTCAAATATACTGAGAAATCTGGCATGCAGACGATTGAATTATGGAAAAATTAAACTTCCCGAATAGGGATCGAACCTGCGACCTCCGACTGGTAGAGTGGCCTACCGGAAATCAGATGGAACCTTCGGAGGTCGCAGGTTCGAGTCCTGTTCGAGAAGGTTCATTTTTCCAGAATTTAATCGTCTGCATGCCAACAAAAAAACTGAGTAGTTCTTTTTGAAAATTCATGAGTTGTGAACAAAATTTCGCTTGGATTTTTTTTCATTCACCTTGAACTTCGATAACAAAGTTTTGCTGTGGGATATTTGAACCTCCTCATCCTTCAAATCCAGAATTTCTGTCAGGAATGTTAACTTTGTTTCTTTCAAGAACAATAGTATTTCTTCGGGTAACTGAAAATTGATTTTTACAGACTTATTTCTCGTATTTTCGACTTGAACTCACTTTGTCCCTATTTTTGCTGACCATGGACTTGCTGTCGTATTCTACGATACCAGCGTAGTGTCTGATAGAAAATTTGGTGCATCTATAATCCTTTCGATCGATGAAAAATTCGTTTTTCCTCAGACAATTCGACAGTCTGGTCGCGATGAACATATCGGTGTTATAACGTTTGACCAGACACTCCTTGAAAATTAGAAGTTTTATAGTATATTCTAGAAAAAGTTACAGAATGAGCTCCTATTGCAACACGAATGCATGAGTGTTGGAATTTCCTTCTGCAACGAGTATTAGACGATATTTTCTCTATTTCAGTCAAGTTTTGTGAATACTCTCGATTTTCAAATAAGAATTCGGATTAGTGACTTTTTTATTGTATTTTGGCAGTTGGTGTGACTTACGAAATTTGACAGATCACGGAATTTTAATTGATTTGATTTGAGAATTGATAGTTCGGAGGTCAGTACTGACAACCAAAAAACGAAAAAAGTAACTGTAATGAATTCATTACAACACTACTTTTAGTACTGTAATGAACACATAACGATACTGAAATAGGGAAAATATGTTAGTACATTGAATAAAATGAGTATGCACCTCATTTAGAATGCCAAAGACAGACAAGGTCCCATCCAGGAGATTGATCCTCTTGTTGTACTTGGACATGTCGTATTTGGCGATCTTCTCGCACATTTCATAAGAGTAATTCACCTGTTTGTTGTAATAATCGTTCATAAAAAATTGCTGCAACCTTTCATTGGCGTAGTTTATGCACAGCTGCTCAAAGGTGTTGTGGGGAAAAGTTTCAAAGCCGTATATGTCTAGAATACCTAAACAGTCGTGCTTCTTTCTGTTGAATGTTTGATCGTTGATCTTCTGCACCAGCCAGTTGAAGAGCTTCTCGTACAAAAACCGCATGAGGCTATTTTTTCTCTCGTTGCACTCCTCCACGTTGATGCAGGAAGTGTAGCACAAAGAGCCCCTTCTGAGCTTTGGCGCAATCAACCTTTTCGTGAAGAGTTGCGTTAAAGACGATGTGCTGCTCTGCAATATCCAAGCGCAGAAATTCACGTACTGCTTGCTTTCTACAAATTTCAAAGTTGATATCGAATCGGAACAATCTAGATTATTCACCTTGGGAGATTAAGAAATTTTCTTCCTTAGCTGTGAAGGTTATGTTTCCCAGGTTTAAAATGATGGATAAAATCTGCAAAACATCGTTGATTTCCCTTATGTTGAGGAAGTTCATCATCTCAACGACGTCGGGAAATGAATTTTTTTGCTGATGACTCATTCTTGGACATATTTTGTACTCCGTAGTCTTGCTCAAGTAAACTTTCTCCAAGACACACTCATCCAGATCGTTTAAAACCTTGGATAACAATCTTAAATCGAATTATTCTGGATATAAAATTCGAAAGTACCTGATTGAAGATGTTAAAGTTGGATTCGCCCTTGTTTGGTCCAGAAACTCTGGATTTTTCGAGCAGGTAAGTTTGTATGTATGCCCCAACGAATTTCCCATTTTTACATTGGATCTGCGTCAATTTTCCGAACCTTGAGCTGTTACAATTGTGAATCGTGGATGCGTTGCCTTAACAAGAAATACAGCTGAGATTAAACTTCGAATTTTCGAGTGAATGTTGGAGTCAATACCAAATGCTGCTAGCACCGATACAGCCGAACAAGTTTTCCTCAAAATATGGCTCAAATTTTCGTCTTCGTAGACCGAATCTTGACAAGCCAAATATTTGAGAGCCAGGCATCCGGAGAATGTTTTTCCCGAACCGCTGTCTCCAGAAATGACGATGATCTGGTTTATTTTGCCCAGTTTATTCGACAACCTAAACATAGCCCTGGACACGATAGCGCTCACATTTGGCTCGTTTTCTACATCTTCCTTAAATTAAATTAAAAATCACTTCAGCGAAATATTTTCACTTGTCGATATATCTTTACCTGTATCTTGAAATTCACGTCGTAAGGCTGAACAGCTATGAGAGTCTGACCGGCCCAGGTGTATATCTGCTTGCGAAAAAACCTGTATTTGATCAATTTCGTCACTGAAAATAAAATTGAGATTGGAAGAAAGGAAATATTCCTAGAGAAATGAGTAAACGCGATCAAAATTTGTTGTTTCTGATTCAGGATCACTTTTTCTCACCATTTTCTGCCGATTTTACTTGCAGGTCGCATATATTGTTTATGAAATAGAATTGTTTGAAATCTTCCTCATTCAGTGAATAATGGTCTTCAGTTTTCACCTGGAAAAAATTATCATTTGATGGGCAATTATCAATATTAGTCCCATTGTTTACGGAAATTCTGTTATTTAACGTTTCAGCTTGAATATTCGAACATTTTTTCTGCCAGATTGATTTCGATACGTTTGAAAACGCAATTTCGTCATTCAAATCAATTGTATTTACTCTTTCTGATATAAAATTCTCTTCCATGACTTTTTATTCATCTGATAACACTTTTGGCATTCAAAAATCAAATATTTTTTATTTTTCTCGAGTTATGTCATGAATAAAATACACAGAAGCAAATCGGTGTGCGCTGACAAGTTTCGTAGGATTTCTTACAAAAAAAAAATAAGAAAAGCACGTCAGTGGAGGCAGAAGCTTATGCGCGCTTGATAAATAGTATATTCTAGAACAAGTTGCAGAATGAGCTCCTATTCCAACACGAATGCGAAGTTCGAAAACGAGCGACGAAGGAGCGAGTTTTCGATAGCATGAGTGTTGGAATTGCCTTCTGCAACGAATATTAGACGATATTTTCTCTATTTCAGTCAAGTTTTGTGGAAAACTCTAGAAATTCAAATAAAAATTCAGATTAGTGACTTTTGTATTGTATCTTGGCAGTTGGTGTCACTAACGAAATTTGACAGATTGCGGAATTTGAATTGATTTGATTCGCAATTTGAGTGGATCGGAGGTCAGTACTGCCAACCACAAAACGAAAAATATAACTGAAAACAATGCTGTAATGAGTTTCATTACAGCACTACTTTTAGTACTGTAATGAACTCATTACGATACTGAAATAGAGAAAATAACATTTTACTGATGTTTTATAAAAGTAGTAGCTTCGCAAATCTTATGATGTTCTCTAACTCTTATTCAACCACTTTTAGAGAAGAGTTTTGACTCAAAATATTATTCGCTCACGAATGAAATCAATAATTAATATCCACAAGCTTTGCAACTAAGGCTCTTCAGCGTGCCAATTTACCACAACAAACATGTTTCCTGGAAACGAAAATCTGTCGATAAATTCAGCATTTCTTTTCGTTTGGGACGTGTTTTGATTTTTTTAAATTGTTCTTGAAATTGAATAGAATGCGTTTCACGAGTAAAACAGGCTTAGCGCCAAGTGCAACGAAAAAACTACTAAGAAGAAATCAGGTTAGTTCGAACACCAAAAACTTTTTTCACATTTTTTAGAGGCCATTTGATAAAGCAATATTTCTTGAAAAAAACGTAAATGAACTAAAAAAATTAACAGAAATACTGATTTTAAACTTCAGAATAAAATTCTATTGATGTTTTCTTCGTTTATTCAAGAAAAAACAATTCAATTTCACACCAGAGTCGAGGCCTGCTCCATTCGTGTTAAAACCTTTAGCCGGTATATACAATCCCTACAGATACGGATGTTCCCTTTTGTGCAATCACCCAACAGACGAAGAAGCTAGAGAATTACTCAGGAGAGCTAAGGACACTTGGGTAAAACAAAAAAGATTAATCTTTTTTTCATTCATGCATCATTTCTTCAGGTTAATGAAAGCAGAAGAACTATCCTGCATGAAGATGAAATTGCAGCCATTCGAGATAGTCTCGAACATTTGCAAATGTATTCCAAACAAAACGAATCTAATCAAACACCGGTTATAGAAGCTGTGCCGGAAGAACTCTTCAGACGGTAATAACCGGATGATTTCTTGGACATCTTCTTCAAGTTTAAAGATTATCGTCTTACTGCTTTTATTTAACATGCTTTAAATGATGTCTGAACATGTGTTAGTCCACCATTTCAAGTTAAACTCTTATACGTATATTAGGTATATGGTAAAACATCGATGGTAGTTCTAATCAACCAAATTGGTTTCTTTAAATATTTCTCAATTGATATTCTCTCAGGAAAATTTCTCCTACTGACAATATAGTTACATTTTCATGAAAAAGTGAAGTGACTATTCTAATAGCAACATATTTCTAGAGCAATATAGATTCAGTTCTGAATTTGAGGCATTTTACGGCACAAAACCAATATTTCTTGATTCATTCACTGAGGTGATCGCAGGCTCCTCCGCCAAATTCACAAAATTCTCCCCTTTAGGAGCCAGATTGAACTCGCTTTGTTATCAGGGCCTGAATTTGAAAAGCTTCATTGTTATGTCAGTAGACACGCTTTCGATTTGATAAAAAAGAAATATCTTCTGAAAAAAATTATAACCAAAAATCGTGACAGATTGACGTGAACTAGTATCTTTCAGAGCGCTATGTTGGTACTAGAGAATTTATATTGGTACACCTGATTTTCAAATATCAGAAATCTTCTAATTTTTCGTAATTTTCAGATACTTTTTAGTAGATCACCTTTTATATACCATATAATGACAAAATTCAGACTTCCGAATTCATTTTTGATGCTTTAAGGTAGAGCTATCATATAAAACTGAGTTACTAGCCGATGATCTCGAATTATTGTCGCTCTCTACCAGTGGCGTAGCTTTCGTTTTTTATCAACCTGCCAGGTTCAACTACGAAATTTCCAAATAGAATAATTCTAGCTACACAGAAACCGACTCAAGACCCCTAACACCCGCCCCGACTCTATCAAGCTCTGCTACGAAAGTTTCTGGGTCTAGAAGATGCTTCACACCCGATCCAATATCAATTTCTACCGTAAAAGAGAAGACCATGCTTGTTCTTGACCTCAGAAGGAGTCACAGTCAGGTGAAAGATTGACGATCGCTCCATTTCCAACATTTTTAATATCAAAAATTCAACAGGAGTTGCTCCAGGGTGGAACCTCCTCTCTTCTTGAGCCACCCTTGATTCTGATCCAACAGGTCCCCACGAGAAGGGGAAGTTTGGATAATTCCATCAAGGAAAAAGTTCCCTATGCATTGCACATGCCTGCAACCGCGAAAACTTTGAAGTCTCAAAAAGAAATCAGTCCTAAGTTAGACGAACCTTCTGGAGTAAAAAGTGAGGATGAGATAGACGAAGAGGAAATTTACGTAAGGAGAAGAGGTAAAAAGAGACGCAAGAAAAGAAACGGCTCAACAGCTCTCCCAGTACAGACATCAACAGATCCAGAAACACAGGTCATTCAGATATCTATTTTTTTTTTTTTTGAAACATTTAAACTTTACAGGTGGGAGCTGTTAATCCAGATTCTAACAATGCTAGCGCAAGACATTCATTGGTACCTGGATCTTCCTCTGAAACCGCTCTTAAGAATGCAGCATTACCAACAACAAATGCAACAATCAAATCAAATAATTCATGCAACATAGATTCTTTCCTAGATTTTGACTCGTTGAAATTATTACGAAGGGAATTAACTGCTGAAATTTACGACAACGAATTCGATTGGAAGGTAATTTCAAGGGTTTTGTTATTCTCGAGGGTTGATTTTTGGTTTTAGAGGAGGATGGCTCTGAGAGAAGCTCTAAAAACTTTAACGAATGAGAAAGACGTTTGTGAAGAACTTGTGACTCTTCAGAAGGAATTGAACATACCACCCCTTAATACCGATCTTTGGATAAGCATACCAAGGGTGTTTTCCAGGGCAAACGCAAGATTTGAACTACCACCATTCAGTGATATGCTCAAAGGTCAGAGGAAGATTTTTAATTAACTTTTTTTTTCTCAACAAGATAAAGCATTAAACAAAAATTTTGCTTGGGATAGTTTGTGAAAGTTTGAGAAACATATAAGACCCAGCGGGTCATAAAATTAGATCACTAGATATTTTTTAAAATACATTTTTCTCTATTTCAGTATCATAATAAGTTCATTACAGTACTAAAAGTAGTGCTGTAATGAAACTCATTACAGCATTGTTTTCAGTTATATTTTTCGTTTTGTGGTTGTCAATACTGACCTCAGATCCTCTCAATTTTCAAATGAAATTAATTCAAATTCCGTTATCTGTCAAATTTCGTAAGTCACACCAACTGCAAAGATATAATACGAAAGTCCCTAATCTGAATTTTTATTTGAATTTCGAGAGTATTTCACAAAACTTGACTGAAATAGAGAAAATATCCTCTAATACTCGTTTCATTCGTGTTGGAATAGGAGCTTATTCTGCAACTTGTTTTAGAATATACTATTATCAATTTTAGATATGACTCCAATGGAGTACATCAAAGAATATGTGGACGTGACAAATAAGAGAAAAATAATGTACAATTCTATCTTTAATAAATTCAAAATAACAATATCTGATACAGAAAGGAAAATTTTGGGAAAGGTAAGAAAATATCGAATAAGAACCTTAAAATGTTGAGCTGAGAGGAACAAAAGGAAGCAACATGAAAAAAATTAAATCTTCTTAATTATGGAGCTTTTATAATTCTGAATAAAACAGTTATAGTAGTTTTTATGTTGAAGAATATTTTGGATGCACTTCACCTTTTGATGGGCCAAAAATTGCCAATAAAACCATTACAAGCGTTTAAGGAATTGGTGGATTGGAAAGACAACGAAATGTATGATTTCAGAACATTCTCATGCATTTGTGCAACTTGCGAAAGACTTCTTGCTTCGGAGTACAGCAAGAATATCCCGGCAAGAAAAGATGATCCCTGCCATGAGGTAAATTGAAATTCAAAATTTTGTGGAATTATTTCTCTATTTCAGTATCGTAATTAGTTCATTACAGTACTGAAAGTAGTGCTGTAATGAATTCATTACGGCATTGTTTTCAGTTATATTTTTCGTTTTTTGGTTGTCAGTACTGACCTCCGAGTAATCTGTCACACCAACTGTCAAGATACAATTCAAAAGTCACAAATTTGAAAATCGAGAGTATTTCACAAAACTTGACTGAAATAGAGAATTTCTCATTCGTGTTGAAATAAGCCCATTCAGCAATTTGTTTTAGAATATACTATTCCTTTTTTTCCAGTTGGAAACTGCTGATTTCGAATCGTTGAACAGAAAACTCCAAGGTCAAAATGCAGATCAAAGGCTGGTGAAAATCCTATACGGAATAAAAAACTTATAACTTGAAATTATTTATTAACAATAACTGAACAAACGAAACGAAAACAACAAATAAAACTAAAACATATGACTTGTTTTTGTTCTCTTAAACCCAGTGTGTGATCCAAGCAAATACTTGGAACAAATATTATCGATATCCTCCTTATTTTCCTTAAAAAATCCATTAGGCAAGAAAACACTGCTAGAATTACTTTGCTGAGATTCCAAACCGGCTTCAAATTTGAAGCTATTGTCGTGTTTCATCGCGTTGGAATCCTGGAATCTAAACTCCCCGAAACTCCTAGACCTATTAAACCTAATCTTCCGACTCTTCTGAATGAATTGACTGCAAAAATTTATACTATACGATAAGGAGTTATCGAGATTCACTGCATTTTCCAGCTGAGGCTCAAACTTGAAATCGTTATAGTTCCTCTCGTCAGAAGCGAGAAACGCTGACATTTTACAAGCATTCTGATCGCTGAAAATGGAAACATCGATCAGATTAGAATTTTCGAAAATTTTCGTCTTGGGTTTCCTCGGTCTATAACTTTTTTTCGGGGGCGGTAGGAGAATTGTGCCATTTTCAGTTTTGCGAAACGCTGCTATGTATTCCGCATTCTGAATTTGTTTTATCGTAGGTCTGTTCTTTCTTTGGTTCAGATATTTGTTGAAGGTTTCAGTGTCGAGGTTTTCGTCCAGTATGATTCGGTCTTGCTTGTCGAATTCCTCTTGAATTTGGTACTTTGTTAATTTGACGGGTTTGAATGATGGTTTAGGTTCCTCTTTTTTTATTTTTTTCGCCTTCTGTTCAACTGGTCTTCGCCTGTATCCCAGATACTTTCCTTTTTTTCTCTTGCTTTGCTTCAGTTTTCGTAGGTTCATCTTTGTTCAAGGAATCTTCATTCATAGAAAGAAAATTATCTTCTAATTCACTGTTATAAGATGTTTCTCTTTCGTTTCTTAGTCTCTTACTATTCAATGCATTACTATCAGTACTTGATGTTCCTTTGCAAGCTTCAATATTTAGTTTTGCACAAGGGACATCCGAGTAAACTGAAGATACGGTCACTGTTGAACATTTGGAAACACCAAGACATGTTTTCGAAGTCATCTCGTCGATTTTCGTTTTGTTATATTCTTTCATTTCGCAGTCAATTCTAACTTCGTTACTTTCTGAACTCTTGGAGATATCCAAATTTCTTTGTTTGCTTATGAAAGATAGGTCTGTTTCCAAAGCTGTTTCGTAATTCGATGAAGAATTCGATTTTCGTCTCTTTCTTTTTTCGTTAGAATCAGTTATGTTTGTTTCGTTGGAGTTTTCTTCCTGATCATTGATTCCTTTTGAAGACGAATTTTTTTTGTCGTTACCTTGGGAATCTGAGGTGGTTGTAGAAGCGGGATTGTCTAAATTCCTGATTCTACTAGCGTCAGAAATGCTGGTCATTCCCCTGCTTTTGCTGCTAGAAGTATGAGATAAATTGCTTTTATCAATATGTTTTTCTGAAGATTTCAATTCTTTTGTAGTTTTTTCATTGGAATCAGAAGTTTTGGAATCATCTCCGTCAGGCTGTGAAAGTTTCTTCTGAACACTGGTATCATCTTTGTCAGAAGAAGAAGTTGTAGAAGAAGAATTGTCTAAATTCCTTTTTCTACAAGCTTCGGAAAGGCTAGTAAAAGCAGTATTTTTCGTACTAGATTTCGATGACTTTTTTTCAATATTATCGTTAACAATTGATAATTTTGATTCTTTATGAGATATTCGCCCAGAATCCTTGATATTTTGAAATTTTTCTTTAGAAATAGTTAAATCATTATTGAAGTAGCTATCCAAATCTGATTCCTCAAATAAGTTATGGGAAAATTTGAAATTCAGGTTGTTGTTATTTGAAAGTTTAGGGATTTCAACTTCAGAATTTTTTTTCTCTTCCTTAGATTCTAATCTTTCAATTTGTCCCATTTCTTGAATTTTCTCAATTTCATGCATATCTTGAACCTGAAGATCGTCAATTAGACTACTGCATTTCTTTTTTTGTTTCGACAAAAGTTCTTCGTTTTTCAATATACCGATTACGTTTTCAGAAATTTCTTCATGCGTTTTTTTGGTATCGTTATTTTCAATGGTGATCTCCAAATCATCTACGTTCCCATCAAATATATCTTCTGAATCGCTCAGAAACATTTTCGTTTCTTCTATAGCGAATTGTTCGAGATTCAAGTTTTCTTCCGGTAAAACCTTCTCGAACCTTTTTTGTTTGGTTTTACACACTCCTTCTTCTTCCCCGAAAGATAAGCTTTCATTATTGGGTCCCTGGAGAATATTCACTTCAGGAAAGATGTGCACTACTTCTTTACTTGAAAAACTTTTGCCAAAAGAATCCTTAAAGGAACAATTTCTGTCAACTTCTTTTTTCGCTTTATTTTTTGTTATGAAAACTTCATTGTTGTCTGAAAAATCTGAATCAAAAGATTCTGAATTTGTATTAAAGGACTGATTAATTTTTTTCTCTTCAGAATTGATACATTCCAAGGGAATATTCGAAAAATCAATTTTATTGTCTAAGTATTGCTCGAAGCTTTCTTTCTTATCTTTGAAAGGTTGTCGGTTCTTCGAAATAATAGGAGTGGATGTTTTATCTTGATGTAGTAACCCTAAGGAAAATGTTATTTGATCTGTCTCATTCAAATTTTCATTGTTGGTGCTTATGGAGGGACTTTTAAAATTGAATCTTTTTTTCAGAGGTGGCTCAGATGGCTTTAAAAAAATTAAAATCGGAATCTTCATGTTTAAGGAAAGGATTGAAGGACAGTTCTTCTGTTGGAACTCTTCCTGCCATTTCCTGTTCTTCGGTGTTGGAATCCATGAAATCAGGTTGCAGGTTTTCTGACTGCAACTCTTTGAGGTTATGCATTTCTGCCAACCAACTCCTGTTGATTTCGTTAACTTCCTCGAAGTCCTGCGAATTCAGGGATGTGCTCTGGGAGCACCCACCCAAATTGGGATATTGCCCCAATTCCGGGTTAGAATAAGAATTAATACAGATGTTTTCGTTGGTTGGGTTTAGAAGAACGTTGCTCAAAATCTTAATGTTCGGGTTGAAATTGTTCTCTTTACGATTCATTTCATTCTCGAAAGAATTGCCAGGTTCCTGAATGAGAATTTCAGGGTGCAAGAGATTGATATTCTCGCTGTTTTCACCGATGAAATACGACAACCTTTCGTAACTAGAATCTATCTGAGACGACATCATGGATAACTCTACTTGGTCAACTGCTTCGCTTAAAACATCGTCAGGTACTGTATCATCGAAATAATCACCTGGTGCCTCTCTAATCTCAAGATTCGAGTCATCAACGTTCAAATTTGAAACCCCAAATTTCTCCTGGTACTGATTAATAAGTTTGTTAATCTTCGATGAATTCATCGTTCCTTTCGCATTTCCTTTATGCAATTCGGCTTCAATTTTGTATTTCAATCTAGATTCTTCCGGTAACCGTCTTGTTCTCAATTCCTGAAAGATCGAGAAGTTACGAGAATTCATGGATTTTCTTTCGGTTACCTTTTTCTTTTCTTGACCGTCCTCTATGAGTGTGTACACATCTTGTAGGAGGTCAGTTGGCCAGATGTCCTTCACTATGAAGATTCCGTACCGTTTTAGGTTGGTCACCCCAGTCTTGATGGTGTGTTTGAAGCTCAATTTTAACGACTGTGGGGTGTCTCCGGAAGCATCAGTGTCCATGAACCAGCTGAAATAAACAAATTTAGACCCGAAAAAAGTTAAAGTGTCTTTTATACTTTTTCACGTTCAAGTACAAATCACCCAATTTGGTGACTAAGGTGTAGTGGGAAGTTAAATACACGAAAGCGGAGCTTTTCACGAAGCTCTCGCATATTGCCATCGCGAGTGCAGCGCCCTCTTCTAGTGACGTCGATCTAGCTAACTCATCGATTATTACAAGAGAAGAATGGGTAATATGCGACAAAATATAAATAATTTCCTTCATCTAGAACAGAAAAATTACTGATAGAGTAAATATGCAATAAAGAGTAAAACAAAACAAATTTAACCATCATCTACCTCTAAAACGAATGAAGAAGCTCCACACTCCATATTGTCTTCGAGGTAAACTCTGGCAAACAGACGATCTGCTGGCCTGAAAACTGCAGAAGATGCTGGGACGTAGCAACCTATTTGTGCCATAATTTGCAACAACATAACTTGTCTTATATAAATGCTTTTGCCAGATCCATTGGGCCCAGTGATGATGTGAACATTGAAGTTTTGGCAAGAAGACTTGAAATTAATTTAATAAAAAATTACTATCTTTGTGAATTCTTGGAAAAACTTACAATCAAGTTGGGAACTGGTTTTTCATGAGCCAACATATCGAGCATAGGATGCTGAGACTCCTTAACTTCCGTGAAATTAGAGAAAGTTGGTTTGACGTAGTTGTTCCTTATACTGACTTCTGCCAAAGATTGTAAGACGTCGATTATAGCAATATCTTCGCATAATCGATAGAAAAGACCCATATGTTTCTTGAAGGAAGTCAAAGTCTTGAATATCATCCTGAAAAATGAGATTGTGAACACATCAATAGATCGGTAAAGATTAAAAAGTTGTTTTTCTTACACATTGCTGATTTTCAAGATATCCGCAACAATATCATCTATTCGCGTTTGAAAATTAATCAATTCCATAGTTTTCATTGTGAAACTTCCTGCTAAACGACAAACCTACAAGTGAAACAGAAGTTTTAAATATTAACGATCGGTTTCACAAAACTTTGATTGTACCGTTAAATTAATTGGACCCTAAGTCACTTTCTGAAAATAGATCTACCTGTATGAATTCCTTGGGAATATCCGATTTCTTCATGGTCATCCTCTGATGTTTATTAAGGCTCAAAACAATATGGTACCCTTTGGTAATATTATTGCCTAAGGTTAACGGTAGATCATATTTTTCCCCCAAATTCTTCACGTATTCCCTCATGTCGTCCAATCTCTCGGAATAAATTTTTCTCACTAAATCAAGTAAGCCGTTAATACCAGGTTTTATGGCAAAACACCTCTGCAACAACCCGTTATGGCTTTTGGCAGCATAAGCATTTTCATGTATCAACGTCCTCACTGTATCCCTGATGTTGAGAAAGTCCTGGTTTTTCAACGTTATCGAAATATTTTTGAATAACGGTTGATTTAGGGTAGAAACGACATTTTCCAAAGTTACGATAAGATCTACCAGACCGTTCAAATAGAGGATGTAATTCAACTGACGATTCGAACAAGTAGGAGAGTCATCAATCACTATGGTAGGTAGGGTTAAAAGCTGATCAACATTGCCTAACTTTTGTAACATAACCTAAAACCAGACTAGGTTACTTCATGCATTAAGGTTAGAATAATGACAGTTGGTATTTAAATCCCGTACCTGGATGCTCTGCAGTTTTTCAGAATGCCTTATTAAAGCAGTTACACACTCTTGGCGCTCTATAATCAAAGAAGTAACAAATGGTGGTTGTAATAATAGAGTACGAAGAGCCCTTTCCCCAATTCTTGTATAACAATTGTTCAGAACACCAAATAGGGTAGAATATTTGCTAGCTTGAAGAGGTTTCGTAGAAGATACAAGTTCCAAACGGTCAGCTGTAGAAACATCTAAAAATTATTTCTATAAAAACGAAAAAGTTATACTTTATACTATCCACCTATCACCGCATAACCTTCTGATTCTTGGTATTCTATTTTGATCGAACCACTAGCATAGAAAATGTTGAGATTGTTCTGCAGGAATTTAAACAAGGCTGAAGCCGCTGTAAGGGCGTAATACCTGAAAAAAATATATATTTGCAGCCTGAATACCTTCAAATATTGTTTAAATATATTACCTATATTGTAAAACAAGCAGAACAGAATTCAAAGATGAAACACACAATTCTTGAATAAATTCCATTCCGCATGTTTTTGTTGTAAGTATTTCTACGAACAGGAATGTAGGTTACTTGTCGAAATTGTTCCTTCACCTTCTCAATTAATCTACTTTGATTTGCTGAATCAACAAAAGTCATTGGTACTAGAATCTAAATAAAAAAAGTTAACACAGTTTTTCTCAAAATTCAAGGTTTGATTTTCACCTGACTAGGATTGAATATGTTAATTTTTCGTAGTGTGTTATCATAACTTTCTGTATCTGAAATTTGACAGAGTATCAGGTGTGGTTGCGATACATTTATCACTGCTATTCCAACTTCACATCTTGCTTCACCTCTACCCTCAGACAGAGCTGAAAGAAAAAGTAAACACTAATAAAATCTCTTTTAGAGAAATTACTACTTTAAAAGGACAATTATTGTGGAAAAATAATGATTGCTTCATCAAATCACATGCGACAAATATTTACCTAATACCATTCGGGAATCTTCATTGCACATTGATTCCTCAGAATGCAAACCAGATGATGAAATGCTGACAAAACAGAAATATCAATAAAGAGGTCGTTCAAGCTTCTAAATCAATAAAATTCTCATTCGAAATATTTTTTTTACCTTTGACGACTTCTCCCCCAATTCAAATTGGAAGATAGGGTTGAATCCTTTTTAGAATTAGAAGCACTCCTACCTGATCCTAGGCCCATAAAAGGCTTAGATCCTGAAAATCAACATTATTCAGAAAGACAAAAAAATTAATTAGAAAGTATCAACCATTTCGAACAGATTTACGATTGAAAAACCCCATTTTCAATTTTCCATAATTGGCTTTCTCTGTGAGATTCATCTCGAAACATTCAGTGAATCAAGATTCAATCGTTTCGATTCAAGAAAAATGCAGAAAATAATGAAACTGAAGGAACATAGAAAAAAATTTATTTAAATCTACAATATGAATTGTTAATCAGTAAAAAAAATAAAAAAACAAAATATGAGACTATTTCTTCTTCTAAAACTAATTAAGGACATATAATACACAAGGTTATATACCATTTGCTGATTTAGCTATTTAATCTTCATTATTCTCTTCATTAACTAACGCTTCTTCATTTCTATGGTTTTCCAAAGGTTGTTCTTTGGCATCCTTATATTGATCCACCCAAAATTTGGGATTATTATCTTTGAAAATCTATAATGCAAATTACCAATCAATTTCCTTCATAATTTTTATGTGTGCAAATGCTCACCTTACAAACAAGTTCAAGAATCTCCATTTTGGAAATTTCTTTTTCTGCCCTTTCTCCCCATGCATAAGAAATATCTTGAGATACTGCATCCTTTTCAATATTCAAAAAATGTTGCTTGGGAAGTGTTGAATTTATATATTCTTTAACATCGCCAAAAATTTCATGACGCCTCTCTGGATCAATGTTCAAAGATCTTAGAAAAGAGTACAACGAGGCTGAAAGAGATATTCAACAATTATTTTAAGAACACTTGTCAAACAACTTAATCTTGCCCACTAACCTTGGGTAACAGAATTTGCAGACATGTAGATGTGAATTAAAATGAGAAGCAATAAAATTTTCTTTGCATCTTTTGGGACTTCAGATAATTCATGTTCGACAACATCTTCCTCAACATGAGGAAGGTTATTGCTAATAATATAGAACTTGGTACCACCATCACACAAAATCATTTTGAAACCATATACCTGAATAAAGAAAACGTTCAGACTATTAAAAGTAAACGTTATTCACTGGTCACCTGCTCCAAGATACTAGAAACTGTTTCCAAAACACGATCAAAATTTCTACCCCCAGCCTCTTTGATGTGTTTCTGTAATTCATTTTTACGAAACGGAAGTTGTTGACCCATTCTGTAAAGAATGAAACGAACAACTTCATTAGCTTGGTCATTTAGTTCATCCTCATTTATACTAGGTCCTCCTCTGGTGAAGCTTTCATTAATATTTGGCTGGGTACTCGAATATCTCTTATTTTTCGCCTGAACGGAGGAAACTCCTTGACTAAGCGATCTTCTTTTTGGTCCCATGATCTCTTGATGAACTAAATATTCCAAGTTGAGGAAATAGTGAAAAAGAAAACAGTTTGTATGAAGAATTTATACCATAACAAATTTGGTTAGTTACCTTTC
Organism: Hippodamia convergens; assembly: GCA_038502775.1. Taxonomy (NCBI): domain Eukaryota; kingdom Metazoa; phylum Arthropoda; class Insecta; order Coleoptera; family Coccinellidae; genus Hippodamia; species Hippodamia convergens. The sequence goes on from JAVSIQ010000719.1 coordinate 26,428, forward strand.
AAAAAAGGGATTATAGGTTAATCTGCCAAAACAACGGGATCATAGATTGTTAAAATTTTAGGTTTGTTCCAACGGACTTTTTTCGTTGCCCCCATAGAACATAAATATGGACGTTCTATGATTGCACCAAGCGCATGCAGCGCCTCGAGTGGGTGTTGTCCCAACTAATATAGATGGTATTATCACAGAATAGATACTAACTTAGTGTCTATACTGTGGTATTATTGAAGGCGCATTTATACCAAACGTAAAATTGTTTTCGAACGTTTCGAATCGTTTCAAAAAGTTTTTCAAACGTTTGAAAACAATGCTCGTTTGGTACAAACACTGACATTTCCCCGATAAATTCAAGTAAATGATTACTAATCTAGTAGTAGAGGCACGCGTATTTGCGAATACAAATTGGTAAGAACGAAAAGTAGCGTAGAAAAGGTTTCAGGGTGGCTTTTGGAAAATTGCGAGCAAAAACTTTGAATTTGATAACAAAGAAGCTTAAAGTAGCTGTGGAGAGAACTATGCTTGGAATCACTAAAAGAAACAGAAAACCTAATAACAGCAGTCAAAGACGTAGTTGACAACATAACCAGAATGAAGATATAGTGCCGTTCGCACAGATTTGGCTTAGATTCAAATTGTAATTGTATGCTTTGTTTTAAAGATACTTAGCATAAAATACTTAGCCAAAATATGCCGCGAGTCAATCGAGCCACACCAGCATTCTAGACAAGGACAAAAGACCGGGCAGCGCGAATAGTGTGGACCGGCCTTATAGATTATAGCCCTTCCTTACGGTCGGCTCGAAAGCCTACCTTGAACTATTGTTTAAAGTTCCTTCCCAGCTTTACACATAAAAACCAAGATCTCCCTCTCGAAATGTACAATGATTCGAGATTCTGAATGGCTGTAGCCGGTTTCCTTTACCTCCCCTTGGGAAGTTAGAAACAACGAATGAGCAATCACGACAAGCTCTGTAAAAAGGCCTGCCCATATGACCTTGCAACTTGCACCTTCTGAACTGAGAGTGAATTAAAAGAACGAAAAAAAATTGAAACCGTTTTTTTATCAAACGCGCTTTTGTATGCGAACGGAATCATTGAAGCAATTCTCTCTTGAAATGCGCTATAACAAACGCGCGTATCAGAGATACGAGAGGAAGTGATGCAATGATAATCCGGCGGGTCACAGTGCAATTCCGTGATATTTCATACGTGATAAAATACTGATACTGACGGTGTGGCAACGTCACGCAAACCTGTGGCTACACCGTATACGTGCAAACGTATAAAGTTCGATAGGTAAACGAGATGAACCTATATTTTTTCACTGAATGTCACGGTAGAGTACGGGACATTGTCCAAAAATCCAAATTTAGTTCAAACTTCGCAATCTCAGTTTATTCAACTTCATGGGTCTGTTTACTTCGTCCAGATCAAAAAAATGCTTCCTTCACTCAACCATGTCGAACTTTAATTGAAATCTAAATTAGTTTATTTCGCATTGAAATTAGGTACTGCAAACATTTTTAAACTATTCGATAGGTACCGCTTTATTTCAGGAAATTAAGGAATGAGTTATGAAATTTATTATTTATGTTTACTGTTAATGAGAAGAAGTCAAGAATATTTATATCAATTTTTTTCTGTACGGTTCCGTTTTTCTTCAGAACTTTTTTCATATGTCTCGATATTTGTAAGAAATTTTCACCACATATATGTATAAGGAATTTTTCCATATATGTATTTGTGATGTATGAAAAAATAGCCAATAAGAGGCTGTTTACGCTCAGCCGAAATTTTCTCTACACGATAGATTTTGAATTCGGAATTATTTAAAAATTACTCAAGGTGACAATGGCTACCGATAAGATTTTCTGAAACTTTTAACAATGTTCATTAGATATATAGAGTGTGATGTAAAGTTGTACTTTAACTCACGTTATAATAAAATATTCGGAACTTTATGTATGTAGCTTCGTTCTGTATAATGTATAAACTCAAAACTGAATAATTTGTCTAATCCTTTTATGGATATTTACGTGAACCTTTTGATATTTGATTAATTAGTTATTAGAAGTCATCAAGGGGTGGGAACTCAAAAAAGTTTCATAGATTACTCCATCAAGAAAATCAAACATAGTCGTTGGAGGACAACAACATTAAATATTTCATGTCAAGTTGATTGTGGAGATATTAGTTTTCAGTATGCATGGCGTGCTAGAATATACGAAATATTATTATTACGAAATATTACAAAGAGTAAATAAAGTAAAAATAAAGTGAAAATAAAGTAAAAATAAAGTAAAAAATAAATAAATGAAAAAAAGAGGTCAAATTCATCATATTTTAATAAAACGTTTCAAGTAGGGACTAGAGTCCATATTCCAGAACTTCGTAGATGATATATAAATTTTTCATTTAGTGTTGAGGCATTGAATACTTTGGCCATTAGTCAGTTATGTTCTGTGTGGAATTTGTTGTGTGTTACTTGTTGTACACATCTATTTTTAATAAAACATTTCAACTAGGGACTAGAGCTGAAAGTAGATATTGGGGATCGTTTTGATTCATCACCAACAATTACTTCGAGAAACCAAAGCAAAGCAACACTAGACCCTGATACGGAACTTGATTGAAATCTTTGACGGTAAATTCAAATTTTTCTGATCTGTGTGCAACAAAAGTAATCTTTCATGACAGGTAACTGTCAATTCGGGTCACAAGCTATGGAACATAGAACTAAAGATGGTAGTAGTAATTTTTTCTGTCTAGAAAAATGCTTTAGGTCCTATTACGATAATACTCATTCGAACATAGTTTATGAACGCATCTTCTCTTCAAAATTTATATTCGTGTTTTATCTGGACTCGTTCTTTTGAAAAATAATATGAAATCTATGAACTCTACAATTTTGCGCCAAATCTATCCTCCATAACGTCAACGTCAAGTCAACGTCTCCCACTGTCTTGGTTAGGTTCAGAGAATTCAGAGATTTTTGTTTATGTTTATAGATGTATTGACACCTCAGTTTAATTTAAATCGATTTATATATTTTTCATTGATAATTCAAAGAATAATTCTCTTTCGGACATCGAAATGCATAAGACAGTGCATAAAATTATGTAATATAAATATTAATTTTACTTATTATTCCATTAACTCGCCTGATTTGTAGTTGTAAGCAAGTACCTGAGACTCTTTTGAAGAGAGAAGCTGCTAAAAATCACTTTCGAAAATTCGGAAGTGTGAAAAGAATTGTGCTTAGAACTGTTTCTCGAAATATATCTGTGGAGTATGGGGGAGAAGAAGCGATAGAGAACGTTCTCAAACATGGCAATGTCTACGATGATAAAAAATTCGTTATTTCGAGAGACACATCCGTTGTTACGGAAAAGAAACAAAGTAAAAAAGAGAAATCGTCGATAGAACACTTAAACATATCTGATGAAGTAATGAAAGAATTAGATGCCATGGGAGGAGGCCCCTCATTAGCATTAGTCAATAAAAGCAATGTTAGGCGAGAAGGTGAAGTAAACCATTAATCATTTCAGGGTTTTGAGTGCTCATTTAATTTATTTACAGTAGTGAACAGAGACAAACTTAGAAAAGCAGTCAAAAGACGAGTGCCTGTAGATAAAGAAAAGGTCATAATAAAAAAAAATAAATCAATCGTATTCCCTAAGAACAAAGACTATCAAGAACTTCTAGAAATAATATATCAGCCTGCACACACGATTGAAGAAAAATACAAAGTGTTAGATGCTCGGGATAAAATTTTACGAATTTTACGAAAACAGAATGGTGCCAGTGATGGCTTTATGAAAGGGACATGTCCTGACATGTGTCCAGAAAAGGAACGACTGTTGAGGGTCATTCAGCATCAAGTAAGGCGATCCATATGATTTTTAAGGCTACCAAAATCAACTCTCTAAATTTGCAACTAAATCACACAAAATGTTTTCGAAAATACTGAAACAAAATGAGACATCAATGAAATTGCTGAAAATGTGTAATTTATATCTGAATTGAAATTTTTGGGAGTCGTTCAATTTTTGTTTCAACTTTTTTATTTTTCAAGGTTTCGCACTACGAGCAAAATTCTTACAGAGAGTTGGATCCCAGTCTCGCCATGAAACAATACTCGAGGAGTTCTGCTGATCAAGAATCCCCTCTACCGCATGAACTGAGACCTGTTAAGGTGTTACGAAACACAATGTTGCACCTGATTCACAAAATAATGCCCCAAATAGATTCCTCAAATGTAAGTAGTTTTTTTATATAATCCAAATTATTCTTCCAAAAATTTTCACAAATTTGTTCAGAAATGTTTATATGAATTAATAGTATCACCCCATTCAAGCTTTCATACATACGACCATAATTAAATTAGAGATCCTACATTTTGACTCTTCCGAATTTCTGTTAAGCTGCTGTCAAAATGAAAGAAATGTCGTGATGAAGTTGACAAGAAATAAGTCGTTTTGACAGTTCAGATATCCAACGAAAATTATTTTGCAGGTTAATGTGGCTGATTGGTACCATTTCATTTGGGATCGAACGAGGAGCATACGGAAGGATATAACACAGCAAGAACTATGCTGTCCGAGAGCGGTAGAACTTATAGAGCAGTGTGCCCGGTTTCACATCTATTGCAGTTCCCGTTTAGTCGCTGAAGACCCCTCGGTGTTCGATCAAAAGATAAACACCGAAAATCTAACAAAGTGTCTGCAAACGCTGAAATATTTATACCACGATTTGAGGTTAAAACAGCAGAACTGTCCTAACGAAGCTGAATTCAGGGCCTACATAATACACCTGAATCTTAACGATGGCAATTTCTTGTGGGAGGTAAGTTTTTGAAAAGTTTCATTAGAAGTTCGGCGTAACACAAAGATTTTTCTTCGTAGGTCCAGAGACTTCCAACAGACATCAAGTCCTCGCCACAAGTAAAAGAAGCTATGCAGATTTATTTCGCACTGAACTCCAATAATTATGTTAAGTTCTTTAAATTCGTGAGGAGTACCTCCTATCTGAATGCTAGCATTTTAATGAGGTATTTCATGCAAGTACGCATTCGTGCAATCGACGTAATGCTTAAAAGCTTCACTCCGAGGGTAATGAAAGCCGTTTACCCCCTAGAAACTTTGAAACTCAACCTAGGCTTCGAAACGATAGACCACACCGTAGAATTTTTACAGACTTGCGGACTAGAAATAGACGACTCGAAAACACAAGTCACATTGGACAAATCTGCGTTTGTCACTCCGGATCTCACCTACACCGCCCTAGACCGTTCGATAGACTTGGTGGAATCCAAAAGGGGCGATTTGTCCGTCGGAGAGGTCGTTTACGGAGGGAAGCTTCCCAGTTTCGAGCTTCACGTTCCCAAGAGTAGCTTCAATGGTGATGGACTCTTGGAGAAACAAAGTTTCACCGAAGAGATTTTAGAGCAATCTTACGACGAAAAATCTTCCGATGAGACCCAAGAGATTGTTGATTTGTCATCTGAAGATGCTGCCGGATCGTCTAAAGACCCCTCGATGGAACAAAATGATGGTGCTTCGTACGAAAAGAGCATATTTACGTTGGACGAAACTGATGGGGATTTAAGCACAATTCCGGTACTTCCCATAAAAACTGATCACGATAATGGTCATAGTTCGAAGGAGAGCATATTTAATATTCTTCCGGCCACAGCCAATGTAGGTCAAGATATCTTCGGCAATAAAATGGTGAAAAACATATTCGGAGATAAAAGAACTAACTTGGACGAAATTAAACCCAAAGTTCAAATAACGAACATGGAGGAAGAACCTGAGAGAGTTCAAGAATTCCCCGAGACGAGAAATTACTTGGAATGTTCTCCTAAACACCGACATACGTTGACGCCAGAACCAATGTTGCCAAATGATGAAACATCATCTGAGGAGAGTGATGACGAAGAACTTGGGGCATCTATATACCAACAATTCTTTACAAACGGAAATGAAGAAGAGTCGGAAATCGAGTCACCTCGTAAAGAAACTAAAAAAGAATCTATCGAGAGTGAGGTAGAAGGTTTACTGACAGAGGTAGTGGACGAAGTAGCGAAAAAAGTAACAGCAGAAAAACTAGAGAATCTGAGGTCGAGGATACAAAAGAGAATGTTGACGAAATTTGTAACCAAATGGAGACAATACGTTCACAAGAAAGAAAGGGAAAGAATAGCCTTCGATATGTTCCTAGCTCGCTCAGTACCAGCTACCCTAGAAGAAGGTGCAGCAGCCTACGGCTTTCCATCGTACATAATCGATGCGCTCCAAACTAAACCTTTAAAAAAGTCTACAATGTGGGACTACGAGGAAAAGGAAACTAAAGCAGACATGCTCAACTTCGCTAAAATTTTGAACGAACGCTATCGAAGTTTGGGGGTGAAGAAAAACCCCATCGATCAGACCTTGAAAATATATTGGAAGTGCATTATATCCCTCCCGCAAGAAGCCAAATACTGCCATCATACCGCCTTCCTGAAAAAAAGCGTCGACGAATATTTAGATTGGAAGAACAGCGAAAGTCCGCTGATAGTTCAGGAATTCGCCGAATCGAACGTGGTGAGGCTCTGTTTCACCAAGGAGACAGGTATCGGCGACTCCAAAAACGACGCCAACGCTTTGATATTCGTCGGAAAACAAATGAGCTCGGATTTGTACGAAAGAATCTTGAATAAGTTCTTGACGACCGGGATAAATTGCAGAGTTCCAATTGTCGTGATCTTAGAAGATCCCTCGAAGAAGGACAACAGGCTGGACGTACTGGTGGAGCAAGGAATCATCTCCGGATACCGGGTAATCTCGAGTTACAAAGATATCGCCTTGGAAAAACTGCTTGAAAAAGCGTTGCATTACTTGATGGAGAAGGCCAGTGCACCCCCTCCGATCACGGTGAATTACATGAAGAACGTTTTATTCAAAAACTACCTCTGCTCAGAATCTTGGAAAAGGTCACCTGTTCTATCGGAAGCAACTGGGCTTTCAAGGATTGCTTGAAAAACCCAACACGGTGTTTAAATTGTACAACGACGGTTTGAAAAGATTGAAGGAGATAGTTTTGGACAAGTCTTGTTACGAGTACGGTCGATTCGCTGAGGAATTCAGAGAGTTCGAGGAGTCGCCTGAAGACTATCCTTTCGATTACAGGCATCTCCCGGAGTTTAGCAAGGACGAAGAGTACAAGAAATCTGTCAGCAAAATCTTCGATTACGTCATGCCGATACAATCTTTTTCTAGCTGGCCCCCTAAGAATCACGCAGATTTGGAAGATATCGTATGGGAGTTTTCTGTTCGGAACTTCGGAATCTCATCCAGCGAGTTTTGCCAAAAGTTATTTTATAATCTCCAAAAGAAGGTAAACGACGATCTTACCCAACTGAAAAACATAGTATGGACCGAGGCTTTAGATGTGATCTTTGCAGAAAAATTCAGGGTATACGAGGAATTCCTGAATTATAAGATGCCAGATTCGTGGCATTTTTACAACAGCCTCCTTGTAGTTTATCACACGGCTTCGATGGAGAGCTTCCTGTCCATGGAGTGGCTGAATGTCACCCATCCGATCATCAAGAAAGAACTGAGATACGATATGGGCTTTGAAGACAGTTTTACAGACAAAGACTTCACAGACGAAGAACACTGTTACGAATCGATTAACCGAGAGATCGAAAAAACTATTGCCAGGACTGATCGATTTTTAACTCATAATGGATTCGATTTTGATTTCATTGCTTTCGATCAGGAAATGAAAGACTTGAGCAGCAGTGTGACAATTTCCAAGAGGGTGACTTCGAAGTTCCAAGAGCACTTCGAAGAAATAATGAAAAAAGAATAAAAGAAGGCTGACAATGGGATTCAATGAATTAGGAGTCTAATCGATGATCAACGTCTCTCGCAGAATTACCAATCGTGACAAGGATTCTAATAACATGAGAAAAATTGAGGTTACAGCGATGACCATGAGGACATACACATCTACACACGGTACGTCCAGAAAATTAGTAAAAATATGCCAGTGTGTTCATATTTTCAGAGTTTACGACATGACAAGTTTCAATCATGTTTGCGAAATTGATTGAAAAGCATTTAACACGGTCCTGAAAAGTGATATTTTTTTATAATTCATGTTTCTTGGGTAAAAATTTATTGTCTATCGATTACCCGGAACTTAACGATGTGAAATTTGTTTCTTTGTAGTAATCTTTGATTCTCATTAATTTGATAACTTCACTTTTTAGTGGATGTTTCTCAACAACTTTATTTTTACTTTATTCTTTGTGGTATTTTATACTTTAATGACTGTTGATGACTATGCAATAATTTTGTACTTGTACTCTCTTAATTGAATCCAATATAACATTGTAACACATATTTTATGTTTTTTTTTATACAATCTCCATTCTCTATAAAAAACGGAAAATTGAATGTTCCAAAGGGATATCAGGAAAAAAACACTGAGTAATAAATAAATATACTAAACTAAAAATTTAAAATACAATTTCACAACGAATAATTATGGAAGGTGTAAAATAATAACAATCTACAAACTTTTCATAACTAGAGAGTTTATTGATAAAACTGGAACATTTATCTGAAAAAAAAAGGTTCATAGGACTTTCGTTATGATTTCCGAATTATCCAAGAAATGAATATCGTGATAACGCTTACTTAATCTGAGTTTACACTGTTGAATGATCCCATGATCTCTTGATGAACATGAACAAAATATTCCAAGTTGAGGAAATAGTGGAAATATAAAGATAAAGAGTTTGTATGAAGAATTTATACCATAACAAATTTGGTTAGTTACCTTTCAAAAAAAGGATTATAGGTTAATCTGCCAAAACAACGGGATCATAGATTGTTAAAATTTTAGGTTTGTTCCAACGGACTTGTTTCGTTGCCCCCATAGAACATGAATATGGACGTTCTATGATTGCACCACGCGCATGCAGCGCCTCGAGTGGGTGTTGTCTTAACTAATATAGATGGTACTGTTGAAGGCGTATTTATACTAAACGTGCAATTGTTTTCGAACGTTCCAAATCGTTTCAAAAAGTTTTTCAAACGTTTGAAAACAATGCTCGTTTGGTACAAACACTGACATTTCCCCGAATAAATTCAAGTAAATGATTACTAATCTAGTAGTAGAGAGAAACACGCGTATTTGCGAATACAAATTGGCAAGAACGAGAAGTAGCGTAGAAAAGGTTTCAGGGTGGCTTTTGGAAAAATGCGAGCAGAAACTCTGAATTTGATAACAAAGAAGCTTAAAGTAGCTGCGGAGAGAACTATTCTTGGAATCACTAAAAGAAACAGAAAACGTAATAACAGCAGTCAAAGACGTAGTTGACAACATAACCAGAATGAATGAATGTGTCGTTCGCACAGATTTGGCTTAGATTCAAATTGTATGCATGTTTTACAGATACTTAGCATACTTATTTCCAAAATATGCCGCGAGTCAGTCGAGCCACACCAGCATTCTAGACAAGGACAAAAGACCGGGCAGCGCGAATAGTGTGGACCGGCCTTATAGATTATAGGCCCTTCCTTACGGTCGGCTCGAAAGCCTACCTTGAACTATTGTTTAAAGTCCCTTCGCAGCTTTACACATAAAAACCAAGATCTCCCTCTCGAAATGTACAATGATTCGTGATTCTGAATGGCTGAAGCCGGTTTCCTTCACCTCCCCTTGGGAAGTTAGAAACAGCGAATGAGCAATCACGACAAGCTCTGTAAAAAGGCCTGCCCATATGACCTTGCAACTTGCACCTTCTGAACTGAGAGTGAATTAAAATAACGAAAAAAAATTGAAACCGTTTTTTATCAAACGCGCTTTTGTATGCGAACGGAATCATTGAAGCAATTCTCTCTTGAAATTCGCGATAATAACGCGCGTATCGAAGATACGCGATGAAGTGATGCAATGATAATCCGGCGGGTCACAGTGCACTTCCGTGATATTTCATACGTGATAAAATACTGATAGCGACGGTTTCGCTAAGTCACGCAAACCTGTGGCTACAACGTATACGTACAAACGTATAAAGTTCGATAGGTACACGAGATGAACCTATATTTTTTCACTGAATGTCACGGTAGAGTACGGGACATTGTCCAAAAATCCAAATTTAGTTCAAACTTCGCAATCTCAGTTTATTCAACTTTATGGGTCTTTTTACTTCGTCCAGATCAAAAAAATGCTTCCTTCACTCAACCATGTCGAACTTTAATTGAAATCTAAATTAGTTTATTTCGCATTTAAATTAGGTACTACAAACATTTTTAAACTATTCGATAGGTACCGCTTTATATCAGGAAATTAATGAATGAGTTATGAAATTTATAATTTATGTTTACTGTTAATGAGAAGAAGTCAAGAATATTTATATCAATTTTTTTCTGTACGGTTTCGTTTTTCTTCAGAACTTTTTTCATATGTCTCGATATTTGTGAGAATGCTACACGAAATGTTCACCACATCATAAATAGGGAATTTTTTCATATATGTATTTGTGATGTATGGAAAAATAGCCAATCAGAGGCTGTTTACGCTCAGCCGAAATTTTCTCTACACGATAGATTTTGAATTCGGAATTATTTAAAAATTACTCAAGGTGACAATGGCTACCGATAACATTTTCTGAAACTTTTAACAATGTTCATTAGATATATAGAGTGTGATGTAAAGATGTACTTGAACTCACGTTATAATAAAATATTCGGAACTTTATGTATGTACCTTCGTTCTGTATAATGTATAAACTCAAAACTGAATAATTTATCTAATCCTTTTATGGATATTTACGTGAACCTTTTGATATTTGATTAATTAATTATTAGAAGTCAACAAGGGGTGGGAACTCAAAAAGGTTTCATAGATTACTCCATCAAGAAAATTAAACATAGTCGTTGGAGGACAACAACATTAAATATTTCATGTCAAGTTGAATGTGGAGATATTATTTTTCAGTATAACGCATGGCATGCTAGAATATACGAAATATTATTATTACGAAATATTACAAAGAGTAAATAAAGTAAAAATAAAGTGAAAATAAAGTAAAAATAAAGTAAAAAATAAATAAATGAAAAAAAGAGGTCAAATTCATCATATTTTAATAAAACGTTTCAACTAGGGACTAGAGTCCATATTCCAGAACTTCGTAGATGATATATAAATTTTTCATTTAGTGTTGAGGCATTGAATACTTTGGCCATTAGTCAGTTATGTTCTGTGTGGAATTTGTTACTTGTTGTACACATCTATTTTTAATAAAACATTTCAACAAGGGACTAGAGCTGAAAGTAGATATTGGGGGATCGTTTTGATTCATCACCAACAATTAATTACTTCGAGAAACCAAAGCAAAGCAACACTAGACCCTGATACGGAACTTGATTGAAATCTTTGGCGGTAAATTCAAATTTTTCTGATCTGTGTGCAACAAAAGTAATCTTTCATGACAGGTAACTGTCAATTCGGGTCACAAGCCATGGAACATAGAACTAAAGATGGAAGTAGTAATTTTTTCTGTCTAGAAAAATGCTTTAGGTCCTATACGCCGCATTAGTGATGACGTCACAAATTTCTGTTCTATGGTCTGGGTTCCAAACAAACTTCATTTACAGGGGATTTAGTGAGGGCGAATAATTCTTTTGCGTTTGTAGAATATCTGAAAGTATTTTTGACTTGAAGAAACTTGTTGTGTGAATCGAATCATCATCCCAATTAGATTAAAGTGAGTATATTTGTTAATTCATTGTTTAATTTCGAATAACACGAGGAAATCTACTCGGATAGAGGTTATGTTATTTCAAGCAGTTTATTTGTACTTAATTATTTTATGTAACTTTAATCGTTTTTCTATTTATTAGATGGCCGAAAAGAGAGTTATATCTATGACAACAATATTTTCATTTTTCGAAGGAAATATGAATCTTTTTCAAAGAGGCGAAAACTCCTACTGTAGTGGAAATGTAGTTCGAGTTATATACGACTCAGAGGTACAGCCAACTCTTCTTAAAGGAGAGGTGAAAGCAAGTATGAAAAACAGATGCTATTCAATTGAGGTAAGATGTTATTCAGATCAATTTGCACAAAATGAGTATTAATAATTACTTTCAATTTCTCCATGATTGATTGCATTTCATTCAAGTATTATTTATGTGAAATTTTTTTTATAGATATCTCTAGACGGAGAACATGGTATTGTTGCTGCATCATGCTCATGTCCTAGAGATCAGGCAAAATGCCATCATATGGCAGCAGTATGTATTTTTGGCCATCACAACATCAGTGTGACTGACAAAGCATGTACATGAAATGCACCAAAAAGACAAGCAGAAGACAAATCAACTCCAAATATATAATATAAATAAAATAAATATAATATAATAAATAAATATATAATATATAATAATAAATATATATAATAATTTATCTCAATATTTTCCAACAATCTATATCAGCACCTCAGAGGTAAAATGTGTAAGTCACATTTTTTCAGACACGAACTATCTACAATATTGGAATCACATTAGTAAATTCTAGCTAGTGGAACACATTTTTGACTCTCTAGGTATGTCAAGTCGCCAAATAATGACAGTAAACATTCTTTGAAACGATAATCAAACTGAAAAATCTCTCTTTTGTCGAATTTTGAAATTGTGACTTAACACACTTTACCTCTGGGGTGCTGATATAGAGCGTGAAAATTTTTGAATGAAGGGATCCTCGTAAACAACTGGCACAAGTTATTATCCTTCTCAATAACTCTATAACTGAACGCTGTTTGGGCAGCATTTTCTAGTTCAGCAATACGCTTCTTCAAAAAATAATTCTCCGTCTGAAGTATTGCTATCGATGGAGATGTTGAGATGTCTGAATTTGATTTTTGCACTGTTCATCTGAAACTCTGTAAATGCAAGATTATTAGAACATGCTAGAAAAAATATTTCAAATGCAAATATACCGTTCATCTGGATCCACCGATTCTGAAGTTACCGTGCAGGTAACCGTAACAGGTTTCCTCCTTCTTTCAGGAGAAGTGAAACGCATTCGTTTATTCGCATTGTGTGCGAATAATGTCGGTTTCTTTTTTTCCATCAACAAAATGGCATGAACACAAGCGTGCATATTCTCCTGCCTCTATATCCCGCCTGCAAAATCAAATGTAAAAATAAAGGGTTTCTTGTAAATGAATGAACCTACCTAACAAATTTTAACCGTTGACTTCGTAGCTTTGAATCCTTAGGAAACTTGAAAAATTTACACGATTCCTTTTCACCGTAATGTTTACAGTCAGGAGCCCAACACATGACCATCTGAAATGAAAGTATGAAATTCGTCAATTAAATGAAAATTTTCACATCTGAAACGATACTATGAAAATGATGTATGAAGATATGGATTTTCATACAAAATTCATTGATAATTTCTATAAAGCCTTCGATTAATAATGTAAATAGACTAAAAATCCATATTTTGAGGTTAGGATGTTATAATAAATATGAATTTTTTCGGCTTGTAATAAGTGTAAATGAAATATTATTGGTATCAAAATATAGCACTTTGCAACAGTTATTTGAATACTTACTTTGAACCTCTTAATTTGATCAACTTAATAAAATATAGATCACAATATGCTAAAACACCCACTAAAATCGCTTTGTTTGGAACCCAGACCATAGAACAGAAATTTGTGACGTCACACTAATGCGGCGTATTACGATAATACTCATTCGAACATAGTGTATTAACGCATCTTCTCTTCAAAATTTATATTCGTGTTTTATCTGGACTCGTTCTTTTGAAAAATAACATGAAATCTATGAACTCTACAATTTTGCGCCAAATCTATCCTCCATAACGTCAACGTCAAGTCAACGTCTCCCACTGTCTTGGTTAGGTTCAGAGAATTCAGAGATTTTTGTTTATGTTTACAGATGTATTGACACCTCAGTTTAATTTAAATCGATTTATATATTTTTCATTGATAATTCAAAGAATAATTCTCTTTCGGACATCGAAATGCATAAGACAGTGCATAAAATTATGTAATATAAATATTAATTTTACTTATTATTCCATTAACTCGCCTGATTTGTAGTTGTAAGCAAGTACCTGAGACTCTTTTGAAGAGAGAAGCTGCTAAAAATCACTTTCGAAAATTCGGAAGTGTGAAAAGAATTGTGCTTAGAACTGTTTCTCGAAATATATCTGTGGAGTATGGGGGAGAAGAAGCGATAGAGAACGTTCTCAAACATGGCAATGTCTACGATGATAAAAAATTCGTTATTTCGAGAGACACATCCGTTGTTACGGAAAAGAAACAAAGTAAAAAAGAGAAATCGACGAAAGAACACTTAAATATATCTGATGAAGTAATGAAAGAATTAGATGCCATGGGAGGAGGCCCCTCATTAGCATTAGTCAATAAAAGCAATGTTAGACGAGAAGGTGAAGTAAATCATTAATCATTCCAGGGTTTTGAGTGCTCATTTAATCTATTTACAGTAGTGAACAGAGACAAACTTAGAAAAGCAGTCAAAAGACGAGTGCCTGTAGATAAAGAAAAGGTCATAATAAAAAAAAATAAATCAATCGTATTCCCTAAGAACAAAGACTATCAAGAACTTCTAGAAATAATATATCAGCCTGCACACACGATTGAAGAAAAATACAAAGTGTTAGATGCTCGGGATAAAATTTTACGAATTCTACGAAAACAGAATGGTGCCAGTGATGGCTTTATGAAAGGGACATGTCCTGACATGTGTCCAGAAAAGGAACGACTGTTGAGGGTCATTCAGCATCAAGTAAGGCGATCCATATGATTTTTAAGGCTACCAAAATCAACTCTCTAAATTTGCAACTAAATCACACAAAATGTTTTCGAAAATACTGAAACAAAATGAGACATCAATGAAATTGCTGAAGATGTGTAATTTATATCTGAATTGAAACTTTTGGGGAGTCGTTTAATTTTTGTTTCAACTTTTTTATTTTTCAAGGTTTCGCACTACGAGCAAAATTCTTACAGAGAGTTGGATCCCAGTCTCGCCATGAAACAATACTCGAGGAGTTCTGCTGATCAAGAATCCCCTCTACCGCATGAACTGAGACCTGTTAAGGTGTTACGAAACACGATGTTGCACCTGATTCACAAAATAATGCCCCAAATAGATTCCTCAAATGTAAGTAGTTTTTTTATATATTAGAAATTATTCTTCCAAAAATTTTCACAAATTTGTTCAGAAATGTTTATATGAATTAATAGTATCGCCCCATTCAAGCTTTCATACATACGACCATAATTAAATTAGAGATCCTACATTTTGACTGTTCCGAATTTCTGTTAAGCTGCTGTCAAAATGAAAGAAATGTCGTGATGAAGTTGACAAGGAATAAATCGTTTTGACAGTTCAGATATCCAACAAAAATTATTTTGCAGGTTAATGTGGCTGATTGGTACCATTTCATTTGGGATCGAACGAGGAGCATACGGAAGGATATAACACAGCAAGAACTATGCTGTCCGAGAGCGGTAGAACTTATAGAGCAGTGTGCCCGGTTTCACATCTATTGCAGTTCCCGTTTAGTCGCCGAAGATCCCTCGGTGTTCGATCAAAAGATAAACACCGAAAATCTAACAAAGTGTCTGCAAACGCTGAAATATTTATACCACGATTTGAGGTTAAAACAGCAGAACTGTCCTAACGAAGCTGAATTCAGGGCCTACATAATACATCTGAATCTTAACGATGGCAATTTCTTGTGGGAGGTAAGTTTTTGAAAAGTTTCATTAGAAGTTCGGCGTAACACAAAGATTTTTCTTTGTAGGTTCAGAGACTTCCAACAGACATCAAGTCCTCGCCACAAGTAAAAGAAGCTATGCAGATTTATTTCGCACTGAACTCCAATAATTATGTCAAGTTCTTTAAATTCGTGAGGAGTACCTCCTATCTGAATGCTAGCATTTTAATGAGGTATTTCATGCAAGTACGCATTCGTGCAATCGACGTAATGCTTAAAAGCTTCACTCCGAGGGTAATGAAAGCCGTTTACCCCTAGAAACTTTGAAACTCAACCTAGGCTTCGAAACGATAGACCACACCGTAGAATTTTTACAGACTTGCGGTCTAGAAATAGACGACTCGAAAACACAAGTCACGTTGGACAAATCTGCGTTTGTCACTCCGGATCTCACCTACACCGCCCTAGACCGTTCGATAGACTTGGTGGAATCCAAAAGGGGCGATTTGTCCGTCGGAGAGGTCGTTTACGGAGGGAAGCTTCCCAGTTTCGAGCTTCACGTTCCCAAGAGTAGCTTCAATGGTGATGGACTCTTGGAGAAACAAAGTTTCACCGAAGAGATTTTAGAGCAATCCTACGACGAAAAATCTTCCGATGAGACCCAAGAGATTGTTGATTTGTCATCTGAAGATGCTGCCGGATCGTCTGAAATTCGCTCGACAGATCAAGATGATGGTGCTTCGTACGAAAAGAGCATATTCACGTTGGACGAAACTGATGGGGATTTAAGCACAATTCCGGTACTTCCGATAAAAACTGATCACGATAATGGTCATAGTTCGAAGGAGAGCATATTTAATATTCTTCCGGCCACAGCCAATGTAGGTCAAGATATCTTCGGCAATAAAATGGTGAAAAACATATTCGGAGATAAAAGAACTAACTTGGACGAAATTAAACCCAAAGTTCAAATAACGAACATGGAGGAAGAACCTGAGAGAGTTCAAGAATTCCCCGAGACGAGAAATTACTTGGAATGTTCTCCTAAACACCGACATACGTTGACGCCAGAACCAATGTTGCCAAATGATGAAACATCATCTGAGGAGAGTGATGACGAAGAACTTGGGGCATCTATATACCAACAATTCTTTACAAACGGAAATGAAGAAGAGTCGGAAATCGAGTCACCTCGTAAAGAAACTAAAAAAGAATCTATCGAGAGTGAGGTAGAAGCTTTACTGACAGAGGTAGTGGACGAAGTAGCGAAAAAAGTAACAGCAGAAAAACTAGAGAATCTGAGGTCGAGGATACAAAAGAGAATGTTGACGAAATTTGTAACCAAATGGAGACAATACGTTCACAAGAAAAAAAGGGAAAGAATAGCCTTCGATATGTTCCTAGCTCGCTCAGTACCAGCTACCCTAGAAGAAGGAGCAGCAGCCTACGGCTTTCCATCGTACATAAACGATGCGCTCCAAACTAAACCTTTAAAAAAGTCTACAATGTGGGACTACGAGGAAAAGGAAACTAAAGCAGACATGCTCAACTTCGCTAAAATTTTGAACGAACGCTATCGAAGTTTGGGGGTGAAGAAAAACCCCATCGATCAGACTTTGAAAATATATTGGAAGTGCATTATATCCCTCCCGCAAGAAGACAAATACTGCCATCACACCGCCTTCCTGAAAAAAAGCGTCGACGAATATTTAGATTGGAAGAACAGCGAAAGTCCGCTGATAGTTCAGGAATTCGCCGAATCGAACGTGGTGAGGCTCTGTTTCACCAAGGAGACAGGTATCGGCGACTCCAAAAACGACGCCAACGCTTTGATATTCGTCGGAAGACACATGAACTCGGATTTGTACGAAAGAATATTGAATAAGTTTTTGACGACCGGGATAAATTGCAGAGTTCCAATTGTTGTAATCTTAGAAGATCCCTCGAAGAAGGACAACAGGCTGGACGTACTGGTGGAGCAAGGAATCATCTCCGGATACCGGGTAATCTCGAGTTACAAAGATATCGCCTTGGAAAAACTGCTCGAAAAAGCGTTGTATTACTTGATGGAGAAGGCCAGTGCACCCCCTCCGATCACAGTGAATTACATGAAGAACGTGTTATTCAAAAACTACCTCTGCTCGGAATCTTGGAAAAAGGTCACCTGTTCTATCGGAAGCAACTGGGCTTTCAAGGATTGCTTGAAAAACCCCAACACGGTGTTTAAATTGTACAACGACGGTTTGAAAAGATTGAAGGAGATAGTTTTGGACAAGTCTTGTTACGAGTATGGTCGATTCGCTGAGGAATTCAGAGAGTTCGAGGAGTCGCCTGAAGACTATCCTTTCGATTACAGGCATCTCCCGGAGTTTGGCAAGGACGAAGAGTACAAGAAATCTGTCAGCAAAATCTTCGATTACGTCATGCCGATACAATCTTTTTCTAGCTGGCCGCCTAAGAATCACGCAGATTTGGAAGATATCGTATGGGAGTTTTCTGTTCGGAACTTCGGAATCTCATCCAGCGAGTTTTGCCAAAAGTTATTTTATAATCTCCAAAAGAAGGTAAACGACGATCTTACCCAACTGAAAAACATAGTATGGACCGAGGCTTTAGATGTGATCTTCGCAGAAAAATTCAGGGTATACGAGGAATTCCTGAATTATAAGATGCCAGATTCGTGGCATTTTTACAACAGCCTCCTTGTAGTTTATCACACGGCTTCGATGGAAAGCTTCCTGTCCATGGAGTGGCTGAATGTCACCCATCCGATCATCAAGAAAGAACTGAGATACGATATGGGCTTTGAAGACAGTTTTACAGACGAAGACTTCACAGACGAAGAACACTGTTACGAATCGATTAACCGAGAGATCGAAAAAACTATTGCCAGGACTGATCGATTTTTAACTCATAATGGATTCGATTTTGATTTCATTGCTTTTGATCAGGAAATGAAAGACTTGAGCAGCAGTGTGACAATTTCCAAGAGGGTGACTTCGAAGTTCCAAGAGCACTTCGAAGAAATAATGAAAAAAGAATAAAAGAAGGCTGACAATGGGATTCAATGAATTAGGAGTCTAATCGATGATCAACGTCTCTCGCAGAATTACCAATCGTGACAAGGATTCTAATAACATGAGAAAAATTGAGGTTACAGCGATGACCATGAGGATATACACATCTACACACGGTACGTCCAGAAAATTAGTAAAAATATGCCAGTGTGTTCATATTTTCAGAGTTTACGACACGACAAGTTTCAATCATGTTTGCGAAATTGATTGAAAAGCATTTAACACGGTCCTGAAAAGTGATATTTTTTATAATTCATGTTTCTTGGGTAAAAATTTATTGTCTATCGATTACCCGGAACTTAACGATGTGAAATTTGTTTCTTTGTAGTAATCTTTGTTTCTCATTAATTTGATAACTTCACTTTTTAGTGGATGTTTCTCAACAACTTTATTTTTACTTTATTCTTTGTGGTATTTTATACTTTAATGACTGTTGATGACTATGCAATAATTTTGTACTTGTACTCTCTTAATTGAATCCAATATAACATTGTAACACATATTTTATGTTTTTTTTTATACAATCTCCATTCTCTATAAAAAACGGAAAATTGAATGTTCCAAAGGGATATCAGGAAAAAAAACACTGAGTAATAAATAAATATACTAAACTAAAAATTTAAAATACAATTTCACAACGAATAATTATGGAAGGTGTAAAATAATAACAATCTACAAACTTTTCATAACTAGAGAGTTTATTCATAAAACTGGAACATTTATCTGAAAAAAAAAAGGTTCATAGGAGTTTCGTTATGATTTCCGAATTATCCAAGAAATCAATATCGTGATAACGCTTATTTAATCTGAGTTTACACTGTTGAATGATCCCATGATCTCTTGATGAACATGAACAAAATATTCCAAGTTGAAATAGTGGAAATATAAAGAGTTTGTATGAAGAATTTATACCATAACAAATTTGGTTAGTTACCTTTCAAAAAAAGGATTATAGGTTAATCTGCCAAAACAACAGGATCATAGATTGTTAAAATTTTAGGTTTGTTCCAACGAACTTGTTTCGTTGCCCCCATAGAACATGAATATGGACGTTCTATGATTGCACCACGCGCATGCAGCGCCTCGAGTGGGTGTTGTCTTAACTAATATAGATGGTACTGTTGAAGGCGTATTTATACTAAACGTGCAATTGTTTTCGAACGTTCCAAATCGTTTCAAAAAGTTTTTCAAACGTTTGAAAACAATGCTCGTTTGGTACAAACACTGACATTTCCCCGATTAAATTCAAGTAAATGACTTCTAATCTAGTAGAGAGGTAAAAGAGAAGCGTATGTGCGAATACAAATTGATAAGAAAAGGTTTCAGGGCGGCTTTTGGAAAATTTCGAGCAAAAACTCTGAATTTGATAATAAAGAAGCTTAAAGTAGCTGTGGAGAGAACTATGCTTGGAATCACTTAAAGAAACAGAAAACCCAATAACAGCAGTCAAAGACGTAGTTGACAACATAACCAGAATGAATGAATGTGCCGTTCGCACAGATTTGGCTTAGATTCAAATTGTAATTGTATGCTTTGTTTTAAAGATACTTAGCATAAAATACTCAGCCAAAATATGCCGCGAGTCAGTCGAGCCACACCAGCATTCTAGACAAGGACAAAAGACCGGGCAGCGCGAATAGTGTGGACCGGCCTTATAGATTATAGGCCCTTCCTTACGGTCGGCTCGAAAGCCTACCTTGAACTATTGTTTAAAGTCCATTCGCAGCTTCACATAAAAACCAAGATCTCCCTCTCGAAATGTACAATGATTCGTGATTCTGAATGGCTGAAGCCGGTTTCCTTTACCTCCCCTTGGGAAGTTAGAAACAGCGAATGAGCAATCACGACAAGCTCTGTAAAAAGTCCTGCCCATATGACCTTGCCTTTTGCACCTTCTGAACTGAGAGTGAATTAAAATAACGAAAAAAAATTGAAACCGTTTTTTATCAAACGCGCTTTTGTATGCTAACGGAATCATTGAAGCAATTCTCTCTTGAAATTCGCGATAATAACGCGCGTATCGAAGATACGCGATGAAGTGATGCAATGATAATCCGGCGGGTCACAGTGCACTTCCGTGATCTTTCATACGTGATAAAATACTGATAGCGACGGTTTCGCTAAGTCACGCAAACCTGTGGCTACAACGTATACGTACAAACGTATAAAGTTCGATAGGTACACGAGATGAACCTATATATTTTCACTGAATGTCACGGTAGAGTACGGGACATTGTCCAAAAATCCAAATTTAGTTCAAACTTCGCAATCTCAGTGTATTCAACTTTATGGGTCTAATGAATAGTTTAAGGCTTTCACGACCGGATATACTGGTATGAAAAGAGTCTTCCGGGCTTATTGGCCGTGGTCCATTAGGAATAATTTCACCTAACGTTTCGCCTACAACTTCGGTAGGCATCTTCAGAGGATTCTCGGTCTAAGGTTGTACCTCGAACGCTGAATTTATGGGTCTGTTTACTTCGTCCAGATCAAAAACATGCTTCCTTCACTCAACCATGTCGAACTTTAATTGAAATCTAAATTAGTTTATTTCGCATTTAAATTAGGTACTGCAAACATTTTTAAACTATTCGATAGGTACCGCTTTATATCAGGAAATTAATGAATGAGTTATGAAATTTATAATTTATGTTTACTGTTAATGAGAAGAAGTCAAGAATATTTATATTAATTTTTTTCTGTACGGTTCCGTTTTTCTTCAGAACTTTTTTCATATGTCTCGATATTTGTGAGAATGCTACACGAAATGTTCACCACATCATAAATAGGGAATTTTTTCATATATAAATTTGTGATGTATGGAAAAATAGCCAATCAGAGGCTGTTTACGCTCAGCCGAAATTTTCTCTACACGATAGATTTTGAATTCCAAATTATTTAAAAATTACTCAAGGTGACAATGGCTACCGATAATATTTTCTGAAACTCTTAACAATGTTCCTTAGATATATAGAGTGTGATGTAAAGTGGTACTTGAACTACTCATACTATAATAAAATATTCGGAACTTTATGTATGTATCTTCGTTTTGTATAATGTATAAACTCAAAACTGAATAATTTATCTAATCCTTTTATGGACATTTACGTAAACCTTTTGATATTTGATGAATCTATTATTAGAAGTCAACAAGGGGTGGGAACTCAAAAAAGTTTCATAGATTACTCCATCAAGAAAATTAAACATAGTCGTTGGAGGACAACAACATTAAATATTTCATGTCAAGTTGATTGTGGAGATATTAGTTTTCAGTATGCATGGCGTGCTAGACTATACGAAATATTATTATTACGAAATTTTATACAAACAGAAAATAGAACGACGGAAGGAAGTTGAGGGCAAAAACCTGCTCTTGCGCTACGCGCATATGGAAATTTTGACAAATTTGGACAAAATTTTGACATAACCCTAATTGTTTATCTACCAGAATTTCACAATCCCTAGCTAATAATTTATAATTTTTAGAAAAAGTCAATGATTGCCCATATGGCTGGTTAGAGAATGATTTAATGATTGTCATATCTGTTCTGCAAAGGTACTGAGGATGGCAATTAGCGGAAAGCGTTAACCTGAATAATAAATATTATTCGATAATACTTGGAGTACTTTCTTCGTTCAACACCTATAAAATTGATCAGATAATTTGAAAAATCGGTTTTTTGAGTAACGAAAGCTACAATTGCATAGAAGGTTCCGCCATTTTGACCATTTGGTACCTCTCTGTTCTTTTCATGGGATCCGCATTAGTCGTTTCTTCTCTTATGTATATTGCCAGGAATTTCCTTAGTCACGTGACAATGAGTCCATGTCATAGATATCTATATCTATGGTCCATGACATAGATATCTATATCTATGGTCCATGTGTAATAAGTCAATGGTAATTACCAAACTTTCGATTTCTACGGGAATTTTAAGATAAATTTAAATAATATAAAACACACAATTAACCATGGATCTCAATATTCAAATCTCGAAGAAATATGATAAATAGACATGCAACAAAATGGAACGAACTGACAGTGCGCATGACTAAATGTTTTGATGATACAAAATACTCTATGGCTATTTTGGAAAGTTTTTGGGGAAAAAAAGAAAAGGAAAGGGGTGGTTCATACATATATAAAGATCAGAGGTTACTGAAATTTGTTATTAAGGCGGTAGCTACTGAAGAAGTAAGTACTTTTACCTCCATATTTGATTCAATTTTGACTTAGACATAGATATTGAACTTGTTTCAGATAATTTAAGGCTTGCCTTTTCGTTTGATTCTTAGTTTGTTTTAATTTTCATTTTATTCAGTTTTGAATACCTAAAGTTTGTTGCTTAGTTCATTATACTACTGATGGTAATAATTGTTGTTGATGTGATAATTGTTTTCATAAAGATGTACCTATAGACAGTAGTAATTTTTCCATACATTCATACTCTGATATAATTTGAATTCGGTTTTTTTCGCTTCTGGTATTGTTTAAGCTATTTTGATTTTTCAGCATTTTCATGTTGTCCATATTTTGTTCCAGAAATTAGCATTGAAGACGAAACTCTGGTGGTCATGTTTGTTTGAAATCTTTCGAAAGCATTTTGTGAAGATTGTAACGAATCAATTTAACTTATGTTGAATAGCATTAACGAATGTGAGTGTACAAATGAATAAATAAAGTAAGAAATAAATAAATGAAAAAAAGAGGTCAAATTCATCATATTTTAATAAAACGTTTCAACTGGGGACTAGAGTCCTTATTCCAGAACTTCGTAGATGATATATAAATTTTTTATTTAGTGTGGAGGCATTGAATACTTTGGCCATTAGTCAGTTATGTTCTGTATGGAATTTGTTGTGTGTTACTTGTTGTACACATCTATTTTTAATAAAACATTTCAACTAGGGACTAGAGCTGAAAGTAGATATTGGGGGATCGTTTTGATTCATCACCAACAATTGCTTCGAGAAACCAAAGCAACACTAGACCCTGATACGGAACTTGATTGAAATCCTTGGCGGTAAATTCAAATTTTTCTGATCTGTGTGCAACAAAAGTAATCTTTCATGAGAGGCAACTGTCAATTCGGGTCGCAAGCTATGGAACATAAAACTAAAGATGGTAGTAGTAATTTTTTCTGTCTAGAAAAATGCTTTAGGTCCTATTACGATGATAGTCGTTCGAACGTAATGTTTTAACGTATCTTCTCTTCAAAATTTATATTCGTGTTTTATCTGCACTCGTTCTTTCGAAAAATAACATGAAATCTATGAACTCTACAATTTTGCGCCAAATCTATCCACCATAACGTCAACGTCAAGTCAACGTCTCCCACTGTCTTGGTTAGGTTCAGAGAATTCAGAGATTTTTGTTTATGTTTACAGATGTATTGACACCTCAGTTTAATATTAATCCATTTATATATTTTTCATTGATAATTCAAAGAATAATTCTTTTTCGGACATCGAAATGCATAAGACAGTGCATAAAATTATGTAATATAAATATTAATGTTACATATTCCATTAACTCGCTTGATTTGTAGTTGTAAGCAAGTACCTGAGACTCTTTTGAAGAGGGAAGCTGCTAAAAATCACTTTCGAAAATTCGGAAGTGTGAAAAGAATTGTGCTTAGAACTGTTTCTCGAAATATATTTGTGGAGTATGGGGGAGAAGAAGCAATAGAGAACGTTTTCAAACATGGCAATGTCTGCGATGATAAAAAATTCGTTATTTCGAGAGACACATCCGTTGTTACGGAAAAGAAACAAAGTAAAAAAGAGAAATCGACGAAAGAACACTTGAATATATCTGATGAAGTAATGAAAGAATTAGATGCCATGGGAGGAGGCCCCTCATTAGCATTAGTCAATAAAAGCAATGTTAGACGAGAAGGTGAAGTAAATCATTAATCATTCCAGGGTTTTGAGTGCTCATTTAATTTATTTACAGTAGTGAACAAAGACAAACTCAGAAAAGCGGTCAAAAGAAGAGTGCCTGTAGATAAAGAAAAGGTCATAATAAAAAAAAAATAAATCAATCGTATTCCCTAAGAACAAAGACTATCAAGAACTTCTAGAAATAATATATCAGCCTGCACACACGATTGAAGAAAAATACAAAGTGTTAGATGCTCGGTATAAAATTTTACGAAAACAGAATGGTTCCACTGATGGCTTTTTGAAAGGGACATGTCCTGACATGTGTCCAGAAAAAGAACAACTGTTGAGGGTCATTCAGCATCAAGTAAGGCAGTCCATATGATTTTTAAGGCTACCAAAATCAACTCTCTAAATTTGCAACTAAATCGCACAAAATGTTTTCGAAAATTCTGAAACAAAATGAGACATCAATGAAATTGCTGAAAATGTGTAATTTATAGAAAATGTGTAATTTATATCTGAATTGAAATTTTTGGAGAGTCGTTTAATTTTTGTTTTAACCTTTTTATTTTTCAAGGTTTCACACTACGAGCAAAATTCTTACAGAGAGTTGGATCCCAGTCTCGCCATGAAAAAATACTCAAGGAGTTCTGCTGATCAAGAATCCCCTCTACCGCATGAACTGAGACCCGTTAGGGTTTTACGAAACACAATGTTGCACCTGATTCACAAAATAATGCCCCAAATAGATTCCTCAAATGTAAGTAGTTTTTTTATATATTTCAAATTCTTCTTTCCAAAAATTATTACAAATTTGTTCAGAAATGTTTACATCAATTGATAGCATCACCCCATTCAAGCTTTCACACATACAGCTATATTTGAATGAAATATCCTACATTATGACAGTTCTCCCGAATTTCTGCTAAGCAGCTGTCAAAATGTAAGAAATGACATGATGATGTTGACAAGAAATGAGTCGTTTTGACAGCAACAAAAATTATTTTGCAGGTTAATGTGGCAGAATGGTACAATTTCATCTGGGATGGAACGAGGAGTATACGGAAGGATATAACACAGCAAGAACTATGCTGTCCGAGAGCGGTAGAACTTATAGAGCAGTGTGCCCGGTTTCACATCTACTGCAGTTCCCGTTTAGTCGCTGAAGACCCCTCAGTGTTCGATCAAAAGATAAACACCGAAAATCTAACCAAGTGTCTGCAAACACTGAAATATTTATACCACGATTTGAGGTTAAAACAGCAGAACTGTCCCAACGAAGCTGAATTCAGGGCCTATATAATTCTCTTGAATCTTAACAATGGCAATTTCTTGTCGGAGGTAAGTTTTTAAAAAGTTTCATTAGAAGTTCGGCGTAACACAAATTTTTTTCTTCGTAGGTCCAGAGACTTCCATCGGACATCAAGTCCTCGCCACAAGTAAAAGAAGCTATGCAGATATACTTCGCGTTGAACTCAAATGATTATGTCAAGTTCTTTAAATTCGTGAGGAGTACCTCCTATTTGAATGCTTGCATTTCGATGAGGTATTTCATGCAAGTACGCATTCATGCAATCGACGTAATGCTTAAAAGTTTCACTCCGAGGGTAATGAAAGCCGTTTACCCCCTAGAAACTTTGAAACTCAACCTAGGCTTCGAAACGATAGACCACACCGTAGAATTTTTACAGACTTGTGGACTAGAAATAGACGACTCGAAAACACAAGTCACGTTGGACAAATCTGCGTTTGTCACTCCGGATCTCACCTACACCGCCCTAGACCGTTCGATAGACTTGGTGGAATCCAAAAGGGGCGATTTGTCCGTTGGAGAGGTCGTTTACGGAGGGAAGCTTCCCAGTTTCGAACTTCACGTTCCCAAGAGTAGCTTCAATGGTGAGGGGATCTTGGAGAAACAAAGTTTCACCGAAGGGATTTTAGAGCAATCCTACGACGAAAAATCTTCCGATGAGACCCAAGAGATTGTTGATTTGTCATCTGAAGATGCTGCCGGATCGTCTGAAATTCGCTCGACAGATCTAGATGATGGTGCTTCGTACGAAAAGAGCACATTTACGTTGGACGAAACTGATGGGGATTTAAGCACAATTCCGGTACTTCCGATAAAAACTGATCACGATAATGGTCATAGTTCGAAGGAGAGCATATTTAATATTCTTCCGGCCACAGCCAATGTAGGTCAAGATATCTTCGGCAATAAAATGGTGAAAAACATATTCGGAGATAAAAGAACTAACTTGGACGAAATTAAACCCAAAGTTCAAATAACGAACATGGAGGAAGAACCTGAGAGAGTTCAAGAATTCCCCGAGACGAGAAATTACTTGGAATGTTCTCCTAAACACCGACATACGTTGACGCCAGAACCAATGTTGCCAAATGATGAAACATCATCTGAGGAGAGTGATGACGAAGAACTTGGGGCATCTATATACCAACAATTCTTTACAAACGGAAATGAAGAAGAGTCGGAAATCGAGTCACCTCGTAAAGAAACTAAAGAAGAATCTATCGAGAGTGAGGTAGAAGGTTTACTGACAGAGGTAGTGGACGAAGTAGCAAAAAAAGTAACAGCAGAAAAACTAGAGAATCTGAGGTCGAGGATACAAAAGAGAATGTTGACGAAATTTGTAACCAAATGGAGACAATACGTTCACAAGAAAAAAAGGGAAAGAATAGCCTTCGATATGTTCCTAGCTCGCTCAGTACCAGCTACCCTAGAAGAAGGTGCAGCAGCCTACGGCTTTCCATCGTACATAATCGATGCGCTCCAAACTAAACCTTTAAAAAAGTCTACAATGTGGGACTACGAGGAAAAGGAAACCAAAGCGGACATGCTCAACTTTGCTCAAATTTTGAACGAACGATATCGAAGTTTGGGGGTGAAGAAAAACCCCATCGATCAGACCTTGAAAATATACTGGAAGTGCATTATATCCCTCCCGCAAGAAGACAAATGCCACACCGCTTTCATGAAAAAAAGCGTCGACGAATATTTAGATTGGAAGAACAGCGAAAGTCCGCTGATAGTTCAGGAATTCGCCGAATCGAACGTGGTGAGGCTCTGTTTCACCAAGGAGACAGGTATCGGCGACTCCAAAAACGACGCCAACGCTTTGATATTCGTCGGAAGACACATGAACTCGGATTTGTACGAAAGAATATTGAATAAGTTCTTGTCGACCGGGATAAATTGCAGAGTTCCAATTGTCGTGATCTTAGAAGATCCCTCGAAGAAGGACAACAGGCTGGACGTACTGGTGGAGCAAGGAATCATCTCCGGATACCGGGTAATCTCGAGTTACAAAGATATCGCCTTGGAAAAACTGCTTGAAAAAGCGTTGTATTACTTGATGAAGAAGGCCAGTGCACCCCCTCCGATCACGGTGAATTACATGAAGAACGTGTTATTCAAAAACTACCTCTGCTCGGAATCTTGGAAAAAGGTCACCTGTTCTATCGGGAGCAACTGGGCTTTCAAGGATTGCTTGAAAAACCCCAACACGGTGTTTAAATTGTACAACGACGGTTTGAAAAGATTGAAGGAGATAGTTTTGGACAAGTCTTGTTACGAGTACGGTCGATTCGCTGAGGAATTCAGAGAGTTCGAGGAGTCGCCTGAAGACTATCCTTTCGATTACAGGCATCTCCCGGAGTTTGGGGAGGACGCGGAGTACAAGAAATCTGTCAGCAAAATCTTCGATTACGTCATGCCGATACAACCTTTTTCCAGCTGGCCGCCTAAGAATCACGCCCATTTGGAAGATATCGTATGGGAATTTTCTGTTCTGAACTTCGGAATCTCATCCAGCGAGTTTTGCCAAAAGTTATTTTATAATCTCCAAAAGAAGGTAAATGACGATCTTACCCAACTGAAAAACATAGTATGGACCGAGGCTTTAGATTTGATCTTCGCAGAAAAATTCAGGATTTACGAGAAATTCCTGGATCACAAAATGCCACCTTCGTGGCATTTTTACAACAGACTCCTGGTTGTTTATCACACGGCTTCGATGGAGAGCTTCCTGTCCATGGAGTGGCTGAATGTCGCCCATCCGATCATCAAGAAAGAGCTGAACTACGATATGGACTTTGACGACAGTTTTACAGACGAAGACTACACAGACGACGAAGACTGTTACGAATCGATTTACCGAGAGATCCAAGAAACAATTGCCAGGAATGATCGATTTTTAACGCATAATGGATTCGATTTTGATTTCATCGCTTTTGGTCAGGAAATGAAAGACTTGAGCAACAGTGGGACGGTTTCCAGAAAGGTGACTTCGAAGTTCCAAGAGCACTTCGAAGAAATAATGAAAAAAGAATAAAAGAAGGCTGACAATGGGATTCAATGAATTAGGAGTCTAATCGATGATCAACGTCTCTTGCAGAATTACCAATCGTGACAAGGATTCTAATAACATGAGAAAAATTGAGGTTACAGCGATGACCATGAGGATATACACATCTACACACGGTACGTCCAGAAAATTAGTAAAAATATGCCAGTGTGTTCATATTTTCAGAGTTTACGACACGACAAGTTTCAATCATGTTTGCGAAATTGATTGAAAAGCATTTAACACGGTCCTGAAAAGTGATATTTTTTTATAATTCATGTTTCTTGGGTAAAAATTTATTGTCTATCGATTACCCGGAACTTAACGATGTGAAATTTGTTTCTTTGTAGTAATCTTTGTTTCTCATTAATTTGATAACTTCACTTTTTAGTGGATGTTTCTCAACAACTTCATTTTTACTTTATTCTTTGTCGTGTTTTATACATTAATGACTGTTGATGACTACGCAATAATTTTGTACTTGTACTCTCTTAATTGAATCCAATATAACATTGTAACACATATTTTATGTTTTTTTTTTGATACAATCTCCGTTCTCAATAAAAAACGGAAAATTGAAACGTTCCAAAGGGATATCGGGAGAAACAAAACAATCAGTAATAAATAAATATACTAAACTAAAAATTTAAAATACAATTTCACAACTAATTATGGAAGGTGTAAAAGAATAACAATCTACAAACTTCATAACTAGAGAGTTTATTCATAAAACTGGAACATTTGAGGTACCTTTATTCACTATAATTCATTCTCTACTTCTTCCATCAACCTAAGCAATATCTGAAAAAAAAAAAGGTTCATAGGACTTTCGTAACAATTTCCAAATTATCCAAGAAATCAACTTCGCGATAACACTTACTGAATCTGAGTTTACACTGTTGCATAGCCTCGTTAAATCCCTGGCATAAAGTAAGGTCCGATTGAGTTGTAGCGCATTCTAAGAACTGTTTTATTTCCCAACCGCAAGGACCGTTTTGATCGGCTGTACTTGCGTGTCCTTGCTGAACTGGAGCTGCCTGTTGGGGGGCAGGTGCTGGGGCTGCTGCGGGTTCAGATCCACCCCCACTGAACATTCCTAAAAAAAAAGCTTACTGAATACAGCAAAATCGAAATAGCAAAGAAGAAGTTCTCTTTAAAGCAACGATTATAATACACGAGCTCTTGGTGTTAGTTTATATTGATCTCCCTTCTTACCGGTCATTGCATGTCCAACTGTGTGGCCAATAGCAGACCCCACAGCCACTCCTCCAGCTGTTGCGGCCATTTGAGCGAAGAGCCCAGGTTGTTGAGGGGCAGCTGCAGCTTGCGGTGCTACCTGCGTTGGCTGAGGTGGAACTGTAGCAGGAGCCCTCTGTTGGGTCCTCATGGGTGCAGAGGGAGCAGCCCTGCGAAATCAAACGATGATAAATGAGCTAACATGGTTAACATAACCTTCAAAGTTTTATTGATCCACAAATCACATTCATTTTTAGTACAGTCAGTTGGAATTGCTCTAAATTTTCTGATATACACGAGGTTACCACTTAACATTATTAATTCCCTTGTAGGAATACGAATTAACGTTAAATATTCTAAATAGTAATTACCTCGGAGTAGGTGCTGATCGTCCACGCCTAGGCATTTTGAATACTTTGTATATTCTTAACAAGACTCACAATAAATAGAAAAACTCCGAGTTTCAATATATTCTGTATTACGTAAATGCGTTCGCTCGCAATCAGAATCGAAGTCTACTCTTGGAGAGGAAGTTTCTTATTGATATTTGACAGAATGTCGCGGAAAATGACAGAATTTTCTAGAAAGAAAACACGTACGTCACAGACATACGATAACTCGAGGAGAAAGACGAAAACTTTGATGACGAAAAAGAAATTAGATAAACGTGTGATTTTTATCTCCCTTTTGAATCTATCGCAGGGAATATTCTCGCAACTAAATGCTTGCCAAAAATTTGGAGTGACTCTGCGTTTTCATCTTCAAACCAAATTGTTTATTGTAATGTTGCACATTATTGTGAAATCGAAATTTGATAAAATTACGGAATTATTCACCATTTCGGCGTTGGTGCAGATCTTCTTTGGCGCCTCATTCCGGAGATTATTTTTCACTTTCAATTTTGAAGTTCCGTCAGAAATAATAATAAACTAACTAGATTTCGATGTGCAGTTCGAAATTCTAGCGTAGAATTTGAAGCTTGGGATGTGTGAATGAAAAAACAAGTTTATTTTAACATTTATTTGAAAAAAGTTCTCTAATCGTTTTCAATATAAACAATATTGATTGTAATCACAGACTGGTCAATAAAACATTTTTTTAAAATTATTAACTTTACCCTGATTCGTTTTATGTATAGGAGAAAAATGAAACGCCTATACAAGAATAATGAGGAAAAAATGGAATTTGAAAGAAAATTGTTTTAAAAATATTTGAAAGAATGAAACCAGAGAACAAATTCAACATAAAACTATAGCTCTAAAAGCAACATAACAAAGTTAACAACTTAATATTAGCTATGAAAAAAATTTTTTGATCAACAAAAGATAAAAAACAATTAAAAGCTCATTGTGTGATGAACAAAGGATTGCATTAAAATATGCCATATAAAAGACTATCATAATTCTATATAAAAGCTTGCCTACAACCACAAACTACAGTTGTAAAAATATAATTTCAACTTTACCAACTAGATACATCTATGTAGGTTTTAATAAAGCATTTGTAGAAAATAAAGAGGAGAAAACTTTCAAAGTTTTGATTGAATATTCGACCAAAGTTTTCTTTTTTCTTGCAAAAATGTGTTCCATCAGAAAACTTACAATAAAATAACTAGATTTCGATATTTTGATTTTACCGTAGAATTTGAAGCTTGGGATATGTAAATGATTAAAAACAAGTTTATTTTAACATTTATTTGAAAAAAGTTCTCGAATTAATCGTTTTCAATATAAACAATATTGATTGTAATCACAGACTGGTCAATCAAACATTTTTTTTCAAATTATTGACTTTACCCTGATTCGTTTTATGTATAGGAGAAAAATAAAACGCCTATACAAGAATAATGAAGAAAAAATGGAATTTGAAAGAAAATTGTTGTAAAAATATATCAAGGAATGAAACCAAAGAACAAATTCAACATGGTAAACTTCTGGTAATTCATAAAACTATAGCTCTAAAAGCAACATAACAAAGTTAACAACTTAATATTAGCGATGAAAAGAATGTTTTGATCAACAAATGGTAAAAAACAATTAAAAGCTCATTGTGTGATGAACAAAGGATTGCATTAAAATATGCCATATAAAAGACTATCCTAATTCTATATAAAAGCTTGCCTACAACCACAAACTACAGTTGTAAAAATATAATTTCAACTTTAACAACTAGATACATCTATGTAGGTTTTAATGAAGCATTTGTAGAAAATAAAGAGGAGAAAATTTCCAACGTTTCAATCGAACATTCGATTCATTGCGGGAATGTGTAATTCTGAAAAAAATTCTCAAACAACATTCAGTAACAGTCCATAGCGTTCGTCTCCATCTCGTAATTATCCAACATATCGTTGAGCAAGGAACTCAAGGAATCCAAAGAATTAATCCACTTCTCCCTATCGTTAACCAAGGACTTGTAATCCTTCTTCGTCGAAATTATGAACTCGGCCGAGGTCACTTTGTGCCTCTCGGTGTTCCTCACCTGCCTCAAATTCAACGAGAAATCGTTGCCCGGACTGTAAACACCCTGTAAAAGGGTCGTGTCTGAAACTTCGAGCATTTTATCAATCACGTCATCGCTATTTTGAAAAGACGGGCTAGGGGTTGAAGAAACTGTCGAAGCGTAGCAGGAATCGTTGCTAGGGGGGCCTTTCTCGTTC
This sequence comes from Hippodamia convergens, assembly GCA_038502775.1. Classification (NCBI taxonomy): domain Eukaryota; kingdom Metazoa; phylum Arthropoda; class Insecta; order Coleoptera; family Coccinellidae; genus Hippodamia; species Hippodamia convergens. The sequence goes on from JAVSIQ010000719.1 coordinate 59,435, forward strand.
AAAATTATATTCTCAGCGATGTTGTATTTCTCGATGAGGTCTACGAGAACTTTGGATACTTCTAGTCCCCTCTTGGAGATTTGCAGATCGCAATCGTCCGATATAGCATGCTTTAAGACGGTTAAGCAGTTGATTTCGCTCAATTCATCCAAGGCACGAACAATCCTCCTCTTTATTTCCACATCGGTTAAGATAACAATTTTTTTCGATTCCTTCGAGAAGGTGCATTTTGGAAATTCACCATCCACCATGCCTTGGTGCTTCAAAACCATCTCCACTCTGTCGTTCCAGAAGGACAAACTGTTCAAACGCACCTCCCAATGCAGATCATCGATAGCTGCAGAGCACATACAAGCGAATATTTCTTTTCGCACCGATGCTTCGATGTCATGGTAGTTGAAGATTGTGGTCAACAGAGTTGCCGCCTGGGCTCTAACAATTCCCTCTGTCTCGCAACTCATCAGCATCATGATTTTTTTCTAGAAACAACACGGAAAAGAATTATATTTGGATCAACACTGAACCCTGGGGAACCCCAGGGTATTTAGGATGTTTGAAGAGAAGATTTGTTAAAAGTGATAATTTTGATTTGATTTTTTCTTACCACAATTTCTTGACTTTCAAGATGGTCCTTCCAGAAGGCGTGGATTTGAACGAGCTGATTGAGGCATTTTAGAGCGGATGCTCTGACGAAACTTTCACCATCTTGGAGGCAAACATTCAAAACGAGAGTGCATAAATCGAAACATAACAAAACTTTTTGGAAGGACTGAAACTCTGGAATGAAGAATAATTATTTTACAGTTATTGGGTACGTAATTTAAGAAAAAACGCATGAAATTATAGGTTAAAAGGTGGCAATGCGAAACACTATGAAAAAAAAGGGAATTAAATTTTTTTTCTCACACATAGATACAGATATTAATAAATAGTTGCTATTTATTAAAGATACATAGGTTATTTTCAATTAGTTTTTTTTAACATTTATTGAAGTTCTAGAGTTGTGTGTTTGGTCAAATTATATTTTCAATTGTACAGGGTATCCCAAATTGCTTGATTTAGACTATTTTAGGTACTTCTGGACTAGATAGATAAAAACTTCGTAAGGTGTCCTCGATTTTCGTGAAAACACCATTGGTGAAAACCGTTTCACGAACTTAATTTTTTTTTTGCAAAAATTATCGATTTCGAAAATGTGCCATAACTTTTTTATTCACGAAAATATCTGAAAACGATTTGAATTTTCTAGAAGCGCTTTTTCACCGGAAATAAGAAACTATATTTCATTTTTTTTTCTCGTGAAAAAAAAATTTTTATTTTGAATACGAACGAATTTTTTTCATCTTATATCATAAAAAAAATTTTAAGTAAAACAAAATTTAAAATAATGTCTAATTCTCAGTGAAAAAGTGCTTGTTGAAAGTTTTTATCTTTTTTCCGATATTTTCGAAAATGAAAAAGTTCTTTAAAAAAAATTAAGATATCGTGAAACGGTTTTTACTAATGGTGTTTTCACGAAAATCGAGCCCAGGACACCTTACGAAGTTTTTACTTATCTAGTCCAGAAGTATCTCAAACAGTCAAATTGCTTGATTTTTTTTTGTTAATTTCGATTTCGAAAACGTGCCATAACTTTTTCATTTGTGAAAATATCTGAAAACGATTAAAACTTACTAGAAGCGCTTTTTAACCGGAAATAAGAAACTACATATATTCAATTTTTTTTTCTCGAGGAAAAAAACATTTTTTATATTAAATACGAACGCATTTTTTTTCATCAAATCATAAAAAAAAATTTAGAGATAAAAATTCAAAATAATGTCTTACTCTCAGTGAAAAAGTGCTTGTTGAAAGATTTTAACTTTTTCAGTTATTTTCAAAAATTGAGAATTTTGATACAATAACAAATAAAATATGTTGTGATGTGATCCTTTACTGAAATTTGGATCATTGTTGGATGTATCACAAGATGCTGTATCAAATGGTTCATTATTATGAAAGTATAAAAAAAAAAAAAAATTTACTCAATACGTACCAATTCTTGCTGCTTGAGCGAAAGCCGTGATGACTTCCAAAGCAGTATCTCTAACCGACCATTCAGGATCATGCAATTTTTCTTTAAGAACGCAACACAAAACATAAGCAGCCCCATTATCGTGCTGATCTATCAAAAGAGCCATACTCGGTGATAAATAATTATTCAATCCGACCCTAATCAAATTCAAATCGGCAATCACCAAGGTCGAAGGCCAATCAGCAACCTTCAAGAATTTAACGCTCGATTGAAACACACATAAAGATTCGATGCTGTCCCTCCAAGATATCTTGAAATATACGATGAATTCCGTAAGGGTCTCCAAGAACGTTTTAATGTAGGCTTCGCATTTCGAAAACATGGGTAACAAGTGTTTATTCTTGATGAGAATCGCGTTTATATCCACCAAAACGTAGAGCAGAGACTGGAAAACCATCACTGCGTTGTCTCTTGGCAATACTGATTTGAGCTGGAGGACAAACGAAATCGCTTTAGGCCCCACATTGAAGGTTACCGCGTCAGACGGTAAAGAATCCCTGAATTTATAACACCACCTTATCGCTGTTTTGCTCATTCCCACAAATATCTTTGTCACAAAATCCTCTCTCAAATCGGTATCGGGTTCGTAATTATTCTTGTATATTACAGCTCTGCAAAAATGATAGTTGTGCGCCAACTGCGGGATTAGAAATTGATTCTCGAAGATGTACCGTTCGTCAGATTCTATCAGATACTCAACTTTCATTTTGCTCTTGATTTTGAACCACCACACTAAGACGATGTATAAAAATTTCGAGATACAAAGAAAACTCGATGATTCCAGCAAAATGCTCAAGAGGGTGAATATAGGTTGCATGAATTCTTTATCTATGTTGGGTTTTAAGACACCATCTGTTTCCTCAGCTACCATCGAGAAATATAGCAGTAAAACCCATACTCGTCCTATTTCGTAGGTTATCGTTTGATTTCTCACAATATGAAGATAATTCGTAATTGCCGCAACCAACTGGGGCATATTCAATATTTGCTTGAAGTTTTTAATATGGGAACCATCTTTTTCCAACACTTTATCAATGAAGTACTCCAATATATCATTCACTAAACTAACAGTCGGACCAAGAAATTTTTCAATATTCTCATCGCAAACTTCCAAAAGATTCTCTTGATTCCTAAAGATATCATCGGGTTTAGTCAACAAGGGTGCGGTTATAGTCTGCCACACATTCGAGCAAATAAGTAAGTCATGCTTCAATAAGGCATCTAGAAATGCGGCTATAAACAAATGACCGTCTTTCTTTATGTAAACAGTTTGACTTTGCAGACTCAAATTAAGTAAATCTCGCCAGTGGGTTGTCTGAAGTAACCATCCAAGTCCAGAACGGTGGGATATTATCGATGTCATGAACTTGATGAATCCTAACTTCACTGAAGGGGACGATTCTGGATTTTGCGTTTGTAATATGCTGATAATTTTGTTATAAATATTGTGTTTAGAGAGTTCGATGAAAGTAAGCTCGTTTTTAGACACCAATCCCAAAAGTTGAAGGGTGAATGCTGATACAGAATGATCTGGAGCAGATGGTGAGTTCTCCCAGAGTGTTACAGCTCTTATGATCCATTCTGTCATCAAAGGTAACTTCAGCAAAACCTCTGCTAGTTCTGAAATTAATTGAATTGGAGAAATGATATCACTGGTTTTAGATACCTACCTTTATTCTCCTTGCCCCCCAGAAAGGATAACAATCTATTGAAATAAACATCATTCTTTATATGATATCCAGTTTCAAGAAATTTCTCTAGTAAACTCTGCAGTTTCAATTCGTAATAGACAAAATCGCCTTCTATATTATTTCTGTTCATTTTCGATTTCGAATTCATAAAAATGCGCCACAGAATTCTTATTTACGATGTAGTATTTAACATCTTCTGAAATCACTTGAAAGTGATGATCACCGGGATGACAATGTTTATTATATTATTAATTAGAACTCTGATATGTAGTAATTATCAGCTCAAATGCGATTTCAAAAAATATTTAATTATTTATAACCTCTTTTAATAATACTAGTCGATGGCCATGAAATGTATTCTACCGTCTATGATCACCAGATCACCCAAAGATGAAAAATTGTAAAATAATAAATTTTAATTTACTGAAATTACATTATTTTCCTCGGATTTTATCAATAATGCTATTAAGAAATATAACTTGAATCAACGACAAGGTCATTATCGCAGAGAACCTATAGCTTCAAAAACGGAATTGAGGAAAAATTACGACAAATTATTTTCAAGTTATGCTTCTAGCTTTAAAAATAGAATATGAATTCGAGTCTTTACTACTAGATCTGTATGGTATATTGTTTTTACATTGACGAAACAACTCTTTGACGTTCATGCGGTTTCATATTTATTTTTTCAAAACAAATAGAGGTACCTAACACTGTGAACTAAATTCTTAACTAATTGTTATGTAAACACTTTCAAGTATTATCCATTGTAATAGAATAGTACTATTTTAAATTAGATAACTTTATTTCGTTTATCAATCTTTGTTGGGTTGTAAAAAAACGGATAAATCTAGAAATAAATCTGATAAAGACATAATTGCATAATTTTGAGGCAAATTGTTACTTTTCATTGGACAATTTTTTTCTATTTTGGAGTTCTTTCGTATATTGTTAGTTAATTGGAAAGTTTTGAAAATTTCTCATCAATGAAGTTCAAATTAGGCGCCTAAATTAAATTACTTTCTCTCACTTTATGACCAATCACCGTCGTGTAATTTGAATCAAAGATATGATATATATATAAGGTATGTATATTTTTTTCAACCATTCTTTCTTAGTCCTCCTATGCTTTTCATTAGAATTATTTTTTCTTCCTTCTCCAAAAAAGCAAGGTATCAATAAATCTGGATGAAGCTGCCAAAGATTAAAATTCATAATTATTGACTATTGAATAGTTGACTTCAGAAATTTCCCTGAAATGTGTAAGTAAGGCATAAGTTGAATATTTAATTCATAATACGTGCAATATATTGATTTGTTTTGAAACTAGAACGAATTTAAATGAGAAAAATTTGTTGGACTCTCTTAGGAGAATTGTCATCAATAAATTTTAATCAGATCGCATGGTTAAATTTACAGCAAAGATGGGTGGGTACTTTGTGAAATAATGCAAGTCACGGATGAAAAAATCACTTTTCTTTGTAACATTATCAAAAACCTATACATAAATATTCATATCTCATAACAATAATGAAGCTCCTCCAACATCTTCTGGAATACAGTGGTACAGTGCTGTTATTTTTACCATTTGTAACGAATTTCTACTGATTTATGGAGTTTTAAATCAACGGCGAGTATCTGAGTGATCTTAGCTTGAGAAATTCCATTGCATAAAAAGAGTATTTGAAGTACTGGGAGTATGTTCATGAAGGAAAATCAGTCAGTTGAAAATTGTAAGTTTAAACAAATTATCTGGAAAAGTTTGATTTAAATTTAAAAGTCAAAATCTGAAAATGACGTTTGTGTGTCAAATAACCTGAAATATTGCCATACTTCTAGAAGTTGCAGTAGATTTATCAGTCATCCACGATCATTTATTACAACCGTGTACTCTCTACGATGTCACTTGGGGGAGGAGTTAAAAAATGCTTCAATTTCTCCCAAAAAACTTTCTGCCTATTCGCATCTACATCCCACTCCAAATATATCCTGGTCCTCAAGAGAAATTTCAAGGTGGGATTCAAATGTGCAGCGTTAACATCTCCCAGTTTGATCAATACAATACTTTCGTCCACACACTCCCCATTGGGATTCTCGAAAAACAATCTGTGGTGCTCAGCAATTTGAGTTTCCCAGTTGCACCAATAGGATTTCGCATACGCGTCGCTCACAATTATGACAGTTTTGCGGCTTTTCGTGATGTACTCCAGAACAGATTCTGATATCACACGTCCAACTTGGAAGTCCCTCTCGTAAACACAGAGCCTCAAATACGGTTCTTGCGTTTCTAACATTTTTACCAACCTTATCACAAAACTTTGATCTTTGCTGCAGTAAGATACGAAAGCGTCGAATTGAAAGTTTGTGTGTCCTTTTTTGATCGTGTTTCGTATCTTTCCCTTACGGGTCAGGTAAAGTCTGACTAGAAATGCCCAGTATCGAATATGCCATCTGTAAATGAAAGCAAAAATTCCGATAAGTACCAGGAGAGTCAAGAAAACTCCTCCTGGTATAGCAAGCATTAAGACGTCTATCCCAGGATCGCATATCAAGGTAGAATTCGAAATACTTTCCAAGAAATCCACGAGCGTTGCATTCGTATCTGGCCCCACGCAGTATAATTCGTCGTCTTCGATCAATTTCGAAAATTTCACCAAGGCGGTTTTGTTGTTACTCGTTTTCTCCTTCATTCCACAATCGCACATGAAAGAATTGAAGTTCAACTCTATGAATTCCAAAAATTCGAAGTCTCGAAGCATAGCGTCAGTCAAATACGATATTTTATTCAAGGACGCGTAAAATTTCTTCAACCTCGCATTAGGAAAGACTCTGCTGTCCCATGACAAAATGTGGTTTTCGGAAATATCCAAAATTTCCAACTTCCTCAAATGTGCGAAATCTTCCCTGGATATCGCTTGTAAATCGTTCCTGTTCAATCCTAGGTGTTTTAGGTTCTCGAGATGTTCCAGTAAATTTCTCGTTGGAGATCTTATAAAAGCAAGATCATTTCCTCCCAAGAAAAGCACTTCAAGATGTCCGAGACCTCCGAATATATCGAATTCGTACCTTGGGTTCTTCCACATCTTGAAGAATCGGTTGTTTTCCATATTCAAGACCTTCAAGTTCACCAGTCCCTTGAAGGTGTTGTCTTCAACCTTTATAACACTACAGTTCTTCAGGTTCAAGATTCTCAAATTGGGCATGTACCCAAAATCAGTCCTGGTCAAAAGCAGGAGTCTCGTGTACTGTAAGTCTAAATACTCCAGCTGCATTCTACGAAATTCGCTCTTGGTAAGAAAAAATTCCCAACCGTCGGCGTCTGTGTTACTCATCAAGTCTAGGTACGTCAGTTTCGGAAGGTGTTTGGATGCAGCGAAAAAAGAAAGTCTGTTCTTGCTGAGAATGAGAGTTCTTAGATTCGGTATATGCAGGAAAGCTTGGTCCTTGACTTTTTGAGCTGAGACATCGCTCAAATCCAACACTTTCAAGTTTGGCATGTGAATTGGGAATAATTCATCGTCAATTACATCAAACTGATTTCTAGAGAGGATGAGGTAGCTTATGTTGGAGCTCCCAATAGCTTCCAACACAGTCGTCGGCATATTTCCTCTGAACCCAGAAGAAAACAAGTCCAGGAACTTCAAATCAGCGCCCATATGGATAGTTGTCACAAGTAAATCAGTAAGTTCACTCGCATCAAATCTGTTATCGCCAAGTCGTAAAGCTTCCAACTTCTTCAGAGGCCTCAAAGATCGAGGGTGAATATATTTGATGGCACACAATATCAAATTAAGTTCTTCTATCGTACTCCCTTCCATCGGTTCAAAATCGTCTTCAGTTACATTCTTGAATACATTTTCGTTCAAACCCAACTTTTTTAATTGCGGCAGAATCATAGGCTTCAACGCTATTGATAGCATCTTGATTTTATGAAACCCGTTTTTAACCAAATTGAGTTCCTTCAAGTGGATTAATCCTTGAAAAGTGTCGGGATGTAAGTTTTTGAGTTGAGGGTTAAATATGAAGCTTAAAGTATGTAAATTGGTCATATTTTCGAAAACGAAAGGGTCGATGTGGCTTAACTTCTGGTTACTGTCTATCTTCAAACTCTCCAAGTAATCCATGTTGGATAAGTCACCGTAAGATAGTTCCGAAACGTAAGTTGATTTCAACACGAGAACTTTGTTATGTAATTTTACATTCTTCGGGAACTTCACACATGGTGTAGTTTTATCGTTGGCGTTGTAGCATAGGCTGTAAACATTTGTTATTTCTGCGCATAAACACCCGGTGCTATTGTCAAATCCTACCAGCTTTACTGGTACTTCCTTTTCCACAGTTATTTCCTGCCTCACGAGTATAGGTGGGCAGAAATTAGATCTGCAGATTTCCAGTGGATTCGCTACTCCGAAACAACTCAACAACAAAAAAAGGGAGGTCTGCATACCCTTCTTCACTGACATCTGGAAATGAAAATGTGACCTTTTAACTCCATTTCTCATTTATTTTTTCTGATTTAAAATAATATAATCAATGTACTGTTTTGAATTATTTTCCAATAAAATATGTTGATATAAGGAGCTTATTTTTAGCAGGAAATATGCTGTGATCATAGCTTTTTATCTGCTATTTGAATGTGTCCTGAACTGTGCGTTTTTATAAGCATGAAATGTTAAACAAAATTGTTACTGATTAATGAATTATACAATCATTTTTAAATATGTCAGGGTCTGTGAGCATTAAAAAAATCACTCACCTTTTATTATCTTTCAGCCCAATTTCCTCTGATAATTCCCACACTCGCATTCAATGATACATCTTCACCATCTTCCAGAACAAATCAACAACAAATAACGAGAATTAAAATGTTCTACGATCAACTCAGCCGCAATTAAAAACTTGTTTTCAATACCGCGAATCCAGAAATATAACCGAGGGGAGAGAAATTTCTATTGTATTAACATATTATAAATAAACCACAACAAATGCATATTGAGCTGCACGCGACGTTATTTCTCTTCAGATTTATGTGTTCTTGTTCTGAATGATAAATCAGAATAGTTGGGAATGAATTTCTTTCAAGTATGGATCGAATTAACAACTCAAGATCTTAAACCCCAATGATATTTTCGGAAATGCCCCTCAAAATTGTAGAATTAAACAAAGTTATTTTTTTCAACGTTGGAAAAGAAGTTGAAAATTGCCTTGTCTTTGAAATGACAACAAAAGTCGGAAAATCGATCTGATCTTGTTTGCCCAAATCGGTGTAAACATTATCATAATTGACAACTAATTTTTGTCTCTGTTCCTCAGGATCAGTTCTTTTCGGACTAACTGAAGACGCCATGTAACTCGGTCGATTTGGGAAAATTGAAGGAAATCCATCATCAGTTAATTTAGGAATTTTTCGTGGTATAATAATAACCGAACCTTCGGCGGTTGGATAAGAGTTATTTCTCAAAATATGAGAATCTTCAAATTGTTCCATACAAACTACACTGTCATCGTTGACTTTAAAACTACTTTCCCTATGAATTGCGTTAAGCCATTTTCTTCTCCTCGCGGGATCTTTCGGAAATCTAAATACCAAAACTTTCTGATAAGTAGATTTATATAGTTGCTTTTGCAACCAGGCACGAGGCATAGTACTCAAATCAAAGATTTCCAAATGAAATTTTAATAAATATCAAAATGAGAAATCTGCCTGCTGATAATCCTTCCAGATATGAACAAAAATAGTCGAAAAATTCAATCACAAACCCGATAAACACTGTTCTTGCAACTGCAACACTTATTTTCACTTCATTTATTGATTGAAAAACCGATCACACGAACACGAAAAAAACACAAACCTTTTTACACGTTTCCCGGTCGAATTTCTGATGCGAACTATATCACATGTTACGCTTCAAAACAGAACTACAAGTGCAAAGTCGTAATACTCTGAGCCTGGTACAACCCCATGTGGAGATTCCGGCAACGTCGCATTTTCAAGCAACATTCTGGCCTGTTAAATATCGTAGGCCGCGATTAAAGATATAGTCAAATAAAACAAAAAATTTTTATTCTGTACATATTCATTTATTGACCTCTTAGTATAAACAAATCGAAGTATATCGTATCCAATTTCTGTATCACAATGTTTTCATCCATTCCTAATGAATATTTACGTCCTGTTCTCCCAACCAGAATACTGGAAATTTTTTATTCTGTTCAGATCCGACTGAAGTTTCAAACACCTCCTACTTTTTTCAGGAATATCAAAAATATATCAGATAAATATCGAAGAAACTGAAAAAATTCAACGACTAAAAATGAGAAAAGATATTCAGCAACACACAACAAAAAATAATTACACATATTATAAAACTTAATATTAGTTATAATGTGACAAAGAAAAGAAAATCCTGAAAAATTTCATGACAAGTTTGTGAATTAAAAAGATAACCTAGAAATAGAAAAGTTCAGACATGTGGAAACTTTCAATATGGAAAAAAAGTGCTCAGTGAATCAGCATCAATTTATAAAAATTTGACAAAATAAATTATTAGATTGTTGCTGATACCCTGTGCTCTATTAATTCCTTTATCTCAATTCACTTTTAGAATCTGTGTCAACCCAAAAATTACCATTGTGTGGAAGGTGCATAAGTTTTTTCATGTAAAGAAGTCTGCGTTGAGACTTAACACTGAACAGTAATAGACTAGATTAGGGTGTACCTCATTTCATTAGAATTATCAAACTGTAAATTGATATATACAATTAATATCTACACTTCAAAAATGTACATGAGCATCAAATTGTTCTTCATATAAAAATGCGATTCCAACATAAAAAATTCATTTATTCATCAAATCATACATCCCCATGCGAATAATTTTCGAGTGAATACTGCCTAGAACCTTAAAAAACCCACGAAAAAACTCAATTCTTCAATATACAACATTAACAAAATATTTAGAAACACCAAAGGAAGATATATTCGTGTGAGTAAAATATTAAAATGCACTGAACCAACTCGTATCTACTGGCCGATTTAATTGAACCAACTTTCGTTAGAAGGTCCAGGCATGTTGCTCTGCCTGAAGTTAGGCCTGTTGATGCTTCGTTCAAAGTCAACACCTCTAGAAGAGAAAGCTGGGGGATGGACCAAGCCGACAAATGAGGAAAACGTGCTTCCCTCCGAAGGTAGATAAAAACTAGAACCTGCGTAATTCGGGGGAGGCACCGAAGGGTCGAAAGGGGGCAGCACTGGTACACCGTTCAAGTTCGAAGGATTCCTTACCAAGGGATTGGTCATCAGGGACCAATTCTGAAGATCGTTCAACGTTGGACCTTCTGGGTTGTTCCTGAACAATGGTCGACTTCGTCTACCCTCTAGATTGTGCGAGTTTCGATTTTGAGTCTTTGAATCGCGGGTTTGCGGTCGATTGACACTGTTGCCACGTGCTACCCGCTCCAAATGCAAACGATGCACGTCGGCCATTCTGTGTAAACGGGTGTTCCTTTCGTTGGCTCGGTTCATGTCTTTTACGAACTTCCTGTAACGTTCTTGACTGCACTTACGTTTCGTTTCTTTTCTAGAGGCTTTTATTGAACGTTCCCGTTCGTCTTCAGACAGTTCTTGAAATTCTGAAGGCACGTCTGAACTAGATCCCCGATTCCTATAAAAATTGAATCATTGATGGTCTTTTATGAATTGGTTAGGGCCAGTTTCATAATCGGTTTTGAAGTCCCTTTAATTTTAAAGCTCCTTTAAGTTCGATATTTCGATTTCATAACACATTTAACTTTCTTAAAGCCACTTTATATTTATAGGCCCAATTTCGGGACTTTAGCAGCTAAAGTATCCTTTAGCCCTGAATTCCTAACCTCTCGTGTTCAAACTGTCAACTCATTTGAGGTTAGTTATGTTGTGTTTTATTTCGAAATCAACTTTCACAAGTGGAATGAGAATACGAAAATGAGAGTATGGAAACTTAGATTTCCAATTTCGAAATGAGACTACAATTAGAAACCATACGGCTCATTGTGGTTGCAACTGCAGTGTTGCAATTGATATCAATGACATGTTTCCTATCAATAATTTTGAAAAGGAATTAGATGATAATTAAAAAATTTTTGCTGATGCAGTCAATGGGAAACATGTTAAAAATTCAATCATAACAGGTCATTTTGCTATATTAAGCTCATGTAATTGGTGAAAATAAATGCTTATTCAAAGATAATGTTTATTCAATTTGTTTTTTCCTACTTCGATTTCTAAATCTAATGATGTTAATCTGTGGCAATGCTCCCTTTTGTCAGCCGCAATAATCAATTCCATTTTTTTTTTGTAATATTCAGTTTGGGATTGGTATTTTTCCCCAAATTTTTAGGTGTATATTTAAAATTTGAACCTCAACGTTAAATCCACATGACATGAAAATAACATAACCTCCTTCAATTTTAAGATGGCTGTGATTAAATACAACTGCAATTCCCTTTTAGGTCAAATGAAACGATTTCAGTTATGCCAACATGCAACATTTCACCTAAAGTCTCCTTTACGTGAAGTCCCATTTAATTTCATTATGAAATCGGGTGGACTTTTAAAGTGGGCTTTAGCTGAAAGTACACTTTAACTAAAGTGTACTTTAGAGGTTCATTATGAAACTGGCCCTTACTCGAGTTATTTCATTTGTAGTTAACTCAAACGCCACAGAAGTCAGTTTTATTCAAATAATCGAAAAAACTCAAATTATACTCCACAAATTTTCACCATAACAGGACATAAATGTCAGTACCCATAGTTAATTTTTCAGTTTTTAGAAATAGCTTAGCTCTGGACAATGCCTTGTAAAGAATCAATCATAGTACCAACTATGAGTAGCGACATTTAAAATTCATATTCAGTAATATCACAGGCAATTAAAAAAAACTACTTTACCCTACCTCACTCTGAAAGAAATTAAACTTCTACTTCCAAACCTTTACTAAACACAAATGAATATTTTACCTAAGGAACATTCAATCAGTTTAAATCAATCAATTTAAAAGGATCAATACTCACTTCATTAATTCTTGAAGGAAGACGTAATTGGTGTATTTGCTTTTGGGGGCGCAATAAACTTTTGTTCCTTTCTGCAGCTGTAAGTCTTTTGAAGCTTCAACGGAATTCATAGGTACAATGTAAAGAGGCGCTGTGACAGGACCCATGATATCTAAAACATACCCTAAAACTTTTCGACCTTCTTCTAAAAACAATAATGTGTCGAAATCATACGCTGGCATCCCTGGAAGACCAGCAATTGTAACTGGAAATTGAGGCATCATTAGAAAAGATTCTTACTTCAGCACTACGAGAAAAAACTCTGTTTACCTATTCTGTCGATTACACATTCGAGATTTCCCATATGTGTAAATTCTTCCTTATTGTTTAACTCCAAAGCAGAAAGTAGAGGTAAATCTGTACATACTTTGTCAACTCCTATTACTGACAACCAATCTTCTTGTTGAACTTTCCTTTTCTTTTTTTCGACATTCACAGCTTCTTTCATACGAATTCTGCATTAAGAAAAAATTTCTTATATAGTACTCTACGCATAGATTTAAATACTCACTCCTCTCCATCCTCTGATTCGTAATCTTCAATTTCACTTTCACTTATAATATCGCCAGATTCTACAGATTCCTCATCATCGAATTCTTTGTCCTGCAAGACAAGACCTTTGAGTTCGATATTTGCATAATCTTCATTGTCAGAGCTATCTGACAAATCTGAATATTTCTCAAAATTGCCTAAAGGTTGTGACATCTGTCCCTGCGTTGAAGTTCCTTGATCAATACTAGACTCTACATTTTCAGTTTTGTTTTCCAGAATATCTAAAAGGCTCACTCTTTCAATGAAATTCTCATTTGTACATCCATTTGTTTGTTCAGATAAATTTTCATTTCTCATAGCATCCTTAGAAAGAACATCCTCCACTCCATTCATGCATGAATTATCAGACCTTGTAATCTCCCTGGAATGCAGCATTTCTTCAACTCTTGAATTATCAATGGAAGCAATTTTCATATCGTTCATTGAGCTCTCTAGTGCTTTCAAATTTTCATTATGCGAGTGTAGAGCAAAAACGCCCTGAGCATTTTCTTCTGTTATTTCACGTGACATTGTATGACTGATGACAAAATCATGTAACTTATCAATCAATATCGAATTTTTCCAGTTTTCTGATCATATAATAATTTTTTATCAATAATATATCTACTGACAGCACATGAGGGTATGTGTTTTTACCGCCATTAGTACCAACCAAACCATTATTAAAAAAATAGGAACCTTTATGGCACGTGACGTGCGATAAACTGTTACAGATGATCTACTCTTCACATTCCTCTATGACTCTCAGCTGAACTTGTTGGCGCTTGTTACGGAATTCTTGGAATGTGATGTATATCGGATTTCACTATCCAGAAAATACTAGAAGCACAGTTTAGAGCATCAAATGAATCCTGAACTCATTCAATCAGGTAAGATTAAGAGCGAAAGTGTAGAAATTATAAATTAGTTTTCAGGCCAATGAGAAATGTACAAGCAAAATGATTAAAAGAATTGGATGGAATTGTGGAACAGATTTAATAAGAAACAATCGTCTGAATTGATATCAGTGTTCCTATAGTTAGGAAGAATACACAAGAATGAAATCTGCAGTGGAAGGAACATGTTGTGAAGAGAGACGAAAAATACGCGGGAAATAAAGGTGTAGAAGTGTTTAGATAGAAGAAGAGATAAAGGAGAGGGTAGAGTTATGTGAACGAAGATCTGAGAGAGAAAATTATGGGCTGAAGAAAAGAAATAAAAAACTTCTGAAGAAAATTTGTATTTTTAATGACGAAATATCCACAACCTACACAGTTTTAAGGCTCAGATAAAACGTACTGGTTTCGATTGAATCTTGAGAGGGATTTTGAATGATAAGGATAGGTAAGCTCACACCATATAATCGATATTGGTTCACTAAGTGCGATTTATTTAGATATTTTATGATATTCAAATTATACCCTTATCCAAAGATAATATATGAGACTTTATCTGATAATTCAGGATTTCACTGAAGTAATCAAACAATGGTGGTTACTCTTTATCCTAACATTGAAGCTTCAGAATAATTAACCAAATATATGTGTTCAGCATAAACCTGTGTTTTGATTAATTTCGTCCATTGAATTCTCCTGAGATCTATCAAAATGGTTCGAATATTTAACACCAGACAAAATACAAAACTGAAAAGAGGGATTGAATTAAAATTAGTACTCGATCTTATCTCAAAATCTGCTATTAGTTCCCCCACTATTCTTATTCGTCGTTTAAAAAGAATCTGCCACACATCAATCATAAGACTAGCTTCTTCCAATTAGAATAAAAATAGCAAATAGCCGTGAAATTTATTAGTTGGCAAGTCCCTCCTAAATATTCAAAACACCCACATCTGAAGCCCATTGTTAGAGCAGCGGGCGTCAAATGAGGTTTTCCCCAAGTCTACATAAAATGGGCAATAACCGAACATAATTGATGCCCACGTAAAGTTTTCATAAAATCGTTTTCAGGCAGCGTTAAACGACGGAAACGTGCTGAAAAAAACAAATTTAGTGCGAACATATATCTGAATAGCTTTCTAATTTTAATAAAGATGCGATGAATTTACGTGATGTATTAGTAATATTAGGATCCGATAGCAGGATCAGTGCTTGTTCTAGAGAAGCGTTGAAAACATGAGATTTGTGTTTCTATAAAGGCGCGAAAGTGTGTTTGACCAAAATGATGGGTTTCACTAGGAAATCAGCTAAAAAACTTCAGCCTTTACTGATAGGTAAGTTTGATTAAATACACAAATACATACGGGCTTTCAGTTTTAGGGTATTCTTGAAAGAAATGTTTATTTTGTGGAAAAACTTGGTCTGTTCAGCTAAACGTGTGCACGCTACTAATTCAGGAGCTGTGATTAAGGGACGTCTTTACTTATGCTTAATAGGAGATTTCTTGTAATGCTGTTGTACAACTTCTTTTTCTCTTTGAACAACACTTTTTTTCTCATGCGCTACCTTGCCGCAAATGGATTCTTCATGAGAACACGTTAGTTGAAGGTCGAATCGTAAGATGGCTCTGGGATGCTCGAAGAAACGCTTCTAACGATTGAATCATTCGATGCCAAACACAAGGTTGTCTGAACTGCGAAGAATTATTAGTTATAAATAATTAGTGCACAAAATGGTTCGAAAAATGGCAGCTGTACATCGGGCGCATGGACTTTGCCTTCCAAAGGGCGAAGAAAAGGTGATAATCCCAAAAACGCCTCACTTTCCTCATTATCTAGGACATACAGATACATAAACAAATATTGAACCAAGTATTATTTCACCTCATGCGACCCAAAACAATCTACAACATGAAACGCATGCGTTATATCCTCACACGTGAGGAACAAGGATGAACCTAGGTAGGTATAACAGCGGGTAGCGCATTGACAATCTTCAAACGAAATGTGTATGTTTTGTTTTCTTTTTCCTGTACGGTTCGCGTTCACCTTTCAGATTGATTGAATTCGTTTCTTATCGGAGAGTAATTGTGGATGTGCTCGGCAGTGGTGGAAATGGAATTCTAATCATCCGAAGTCTTCAACATATCAAGGTAGTGTAGAACGATAACGTTTTGGTTCGGGAGATTTGAGGTTAAGTGCACTTTACAGATCAGATGTTCAGTTTTCGAACTGGTAGCGTAATAACATTAAACTTGTTTTCGTCAGCTGTTGCCCCAGCAGGGATCACACCGTGCCATTTGCCCCTATTCAAATTTTTAGGTCATACTCCAAGGCGAGCGCTTCAAGTACGTGCACAGATAAGAATTGGGATTTCAATGGAACTCGAAAGGAAAGTGACTAATATTTACGGTTATCAATGTACGATCCGACGTGACCGATGAAATGTAAAACGTCGACTGGCTCCCCAACATTCGAGTCGCAATAGGAGGTTCCGTAGTCCACATGATCTTTGAAATTCAAAGCAATTTCAATGATTATCCAATTTTGTGAAGAATGCATTTTTGTCTGTGATCTCAACATGTCACTACAGGTTTTTATCCGACTCATTGGAGTCTCGTGACTTTAACCTAACACATCCAACGAAAAGAATCATGGATGCATACTATATATATATATATATATATATATATATATATATATATATATATATATATATATATATATATATATATAATATATATATATATATATATTCTTTTGAATAAGAGAGCTAAAATAATACAATAAATGTTGAAACAAAAAGAACCTAAGCTGAGGTAAAAAAAGGAACGGGTACCATAACATTCTTCGTATGATACTATACTATCATACGATACTATCATCACTAGTATCATACGATACTATACAGCCAGGGGAAAAAACCTCAGCCGAAAAAACCTGTCTCCCCGTTAAAAAAATAAAATAAAATTGTTGTATCTGAATATTCTATATAGAAGGACATCACGATTAGCGGAACGGCTCTTCGGAGGAAGGATTTCCAAACACAAACTCCAACCTGAAAATAAAAAAAGACAGAACAGCAAGAGAATTCAATTTATACTTTATCAAATTGATCTGAAATTTTCAACCCATTGCAAAAATGAGTTTGATATATTGTGTATGGCTCTAATGCCATCTTGGAATTTATAAATCGAACATTTATTAATTAGGTGTTCAACTGTTTCCTCTGATTCACCACATTCACAATTAGGACTATCAACTGAATTCCACTTGAAAAGCATGCTATTGGTACGACCATGACCTGTTCTTATTCGATTAAGAAGGGACCATATTCTCCTGGGAAGGTTAAAACCAGGAACTTTATTCGATGGATCAGATATTAGATCTTTATTAGATAAAGAACATACATCCCATTCGGATTTCCAGATTTCGTTGTAGCTGAAGTTCGAATTCAGAAAGTTATTCGACCAAATAGGTTCACGAGATTTCAGTCTTGGAATTCTATTTTCTGGAACGTAGAAAAGTATCGGAAAAGAATCCGGAAATGAATTGAATTTATTCCAAGAATTTCAAGTTGCAGACTGTCTTCGAATATGGGGAGGAACTATATTTGATAGCACTGGTAGCCATTGGATAGGTGTAGATCGGATGGTTCCAGTAATTATTCTCATTGAAAAATTGAGCTGTGCATCGATTTTCTGAACATGAACACTATTGAGCCAAACAGGGCAACAATATTCAGCGGTGGAAAAAACCAGGGCAAGGGCTGCTGTGCGAAGAGTAGTCGGGTCAGCACCCCATAACGTACCAGCAAGTTTCTGTAGAATGTTATTTCTCGTTTTCAGCTTCATTCGTAAGTCATCCAAATGTGCTTTGTAATTCAGAGAGGAATCTAATTTAACATTGCATACTGCAATTAGAGAAGCAAGTTGCAACAAGACGGAGCAACATGTCACCACTGAATCCATTCGAATTTTTAACAGAGACCGATATCGAAAAGTCGAACTGATCATCTTTTGAAAGATGACAGCTTGATGAAACTCTGAAAGATCCATATCAGCGTTTTCTTATGCTGCATAAGCAACGCTCTTGTAGGATCATCATCGCAAGTATTCGTCTCTCGAAGGAATTTTGAAGCCCCTAAATGTCTGGAACCCTATCTGACAAATACCTCCATCCGATCCCTTGTTGTGGAGTCCCTTTGGAGAGCTCTCGGGTTGCAGGAGATTTACTAGGGCCCTTAACAACTCTGAGAGTAATGCCATCATCTTTGATATCACTTTCCCATGGATCTACAAACTTAGACGGAGAAATTTCAGCACAAAGGATTCGAGTTCCTGATATAATCATTGAGCAGATATTGAAGATTGACACCAATTTGATATGATATCCTTTCATCATTAAAATACTGAGGAGCGATTAGATAGAAAGTGGTGGTGTAAAGTTGATAATGAATATTGGTTTTTAGTCTTTCTCAAACGTCTCAAATTTTCCACTGTAGTGGTACCATAAAAATGGCATAGAAGATTCAACTTTAGTTGAGAAGACTGTTTAATAAATGAAGGAAAAAATGAACCGCGCAAAAAAATTAACGCACATTATGGAAATCTCAAATTTATTCTACAACTGAAGGTGTTCTCAATGATAATTATTTTTATCAGAATTATGCCATGCATATGTTATCCACTTTCAACGTTTTTCTTCAATACAGATGTTTTTTCCCAGCAGGAATAAAAAAAGATGATATTATCAGATGTATTGGCCCCATTCTAAAATCAGTTGTTCTCGATCAATTCTAGTGATCAATAGTTTTTTTTTTGTTTGATTTTCTACACTGGATCGTTATGCAACGCGAAACACGCAATTTGACCCAAGAGGAATGTGCCCTAGCGGTAGTTTTGCGAGAAGAAGGGTGGACATACACAAGAATTGCAGAAAGGTTTAGTGTTTCCCATTCAAGTGTGTCCAGAATGTTGCAGCGAGTCAGGGAGACAGGTATGAATGTCCGAAGACCAGGACTCATGGGGTGCAAATTAGCACTCAGACAATAAGAAATCGCCTCAGAGAATATGATTTAAGGCCTCGTGTCGCGGCAAGAGGCCCAGCTCTTACCCCAGCCCATCGAAGGGCGCGTTTGGGGTTTGTGAGAGAGCATATCCATTGGGAAGAGGCCGATTGGGAAAGAGTTCTCTTCACAGATGAGTCTAGATTCTGCCTCTACCATTGTGATCGACGTTTCCTTGTATACAGACGTCCACATGAAAGATATGCTCAGTGCAATTTCCTGAATACTACTGGTTTCGGAGGAGGATCGATTATGGTATGGGGTGGAATATCTTTGACTGCTCGCACAGACCTAGTGGTCGTTGATAATGGAGCTATGAATGCTGATAAATATGTTAGGAACATTCTTGAAGAGGATGTAGTGCCATTTGCCCTATACATTGGTGACAATTTTATTTTTATGGACGATAATGCCAGACCCCATCGTGCGCGCATCGTTCAGGAGTACCTTGACGAGGTTAAAGTCTCTCGAATGGAAGGGCCAGGAAGAAGTCCAGATATAAATCCGATTGAGCAGGTTTGGGACAACCTCAATAGAAGGCTGAGAAGTTCGGAAAATGACTTAGGAATCCAACTCGGAGAAATCTGGGAAAGATTAGATCAGAACATTTTAAGATCACTCATTTTGAGTATGAACCGTCGTTGCCGAGCTGTAATTAACGCAAGGGTGGAAATACCAAGTATTAAATCACTTATCAGCATTTCAGTATTTTGAAAATTGTTCATTTCTCTTCTTTCACATAAGATTCAGTGAAATCCTGAATTTTTCTTCCATTGTGTCTTGTTTCGTTCAAAACCTTCCCGAGAGAACATAAAAAATAAGTTATAAAATCAATGTAGAGTTAACTTTCATTAAAATTGAGATTTTCAGAATGTGCGTTAATTTTTTGCGCAGTGTATGTAAAATGAAAATAAGTTGGATAAGCCAAATATCGAATATTATCAAAATTCAATGCACCGAGTCAGAAGTTCTTTCCAGATGTTGCCCACAGACAGGGAAAAAACCGAGAAAAAAACCGACAGAGTGGAAGAACGCAATCGACAATAGTCCCCTTGAAACAACCCCTGAAGTTCTTTTAACCTCGGAAGTGCCATCAATATCGCTCGTGAGTTGCACCCGGCTGATATCAAAGAGCGGAAACCAACCGCAAAAAATCGAGCTATAAATAGAAATGGGGCGAACTTCATCCGTAACATTGCAGCATCTGAAATAGACGCATCATGGAGTTCAGAGTCAGAGGTCGAAGTCCTACTGTTATGAAGTTTTTGGGAAAAATAATAATTATATGTATATATTCTTTTGATTCAGAGAGCTAAAATATTACAATACATATTGAAACAAAAAGGTACCTAGCTGAGGTTGGTGTAACACAGGAAAACCATACAGATCTGCAGTATGATTGAATGAGGAAAGAGAAAAAACCTCAGCTGGAAAAAACCCTTACCCCGCCCGTGAAAAAAAATTACTTAAAATATTAAATATCAGGAAAATCATGAAAGACATCAATGTGATCTAAGAGAATAGCTTCATGTTATCCGTCGATGGGCTCGGATGAACAGATTCTTCACAAAACGACTAGCAATTCTTATCCTGAAATGGAAAAAGACGAAAGCAGAAAAGAAACCAACTATTTAGAACAAATTAAATAATTTTGAAATTAACCACCCATTTCAGGACCTTTTTATCTGGAATATAGGTGAGTATGGGAAATGAATTTGGAAAGGAATTGACCTTGTTCCAAAAATTAAAAGCTGTTGTCTCTCTGTGAATATGGGGAGGGACAATATTTGAGAGGACTAGTTACCAAGGAGTAGGAGTAGGTGATAGTACCAGTTATAATCCTCATAGAAAAATTTAGTTGGGCATCAATTTTTTTTACATGAACACCGTTCAACCAAACAGGGCAACAATATTCAGCAGCAGAAAAAACCAAAGCAAGCGCTGCCGTACGAAGTATTGTTGCATCAGCGCCCCATGAGGAACCAGCTAGTTTCTGAAGAATATTGTTTCGAGTTTTAAGCTTCAAACGCAGATCATCTAAATGGGCGTTGAAATTTAGAGAGGAATCAAGTTTGATTCCCAGGTAACTAGGATTGAAATTATGTTTTAAGGTAGAAGAACCGAAAGTTACACTCAATTTTCTATATTTCTGATGAATATTCAAATGAAAACACGAAACCTCTGTTTTATTTTCATCGGGGCACAAACGCCACCTTAAAAATTTTTTTTCATTTTATCCAAATCTGCGGAAAGGGTACTTTCTATTGTTTGAAAATCAGAATGATGAAAAGCCAGAGCAATATCATCAGCATTAATAAATTTTTCCGAAGAAGTAGTTGGAATGTCACACAAATATGAATTGAATAGAAGAGGTGCTAAAACTGAACCTTGTGGAAGACCATTATTCAAAATGTCGAAATTACTACCATCCTTCCATACTGTATTATATGCAGCTGATAAATCCACAAATGCTGTCCCTGTTTTTAAGTTTTTATTGAACCCTGATTCAATAAATGTGGTGAGGCTAAGAACCTGATCGCAACAATTCCTATTTTTCCTGAAACCGCCCTGACAGTTCTGCATTGATTCTTCAATAGCTGATTCTATTATAAATAGAATAAAATAATAGGACGGTAACTACTCGAATCAGAAGAATTTTTTCCACGTGTTAAAATTGCTACTACTTTAGCTTTGCAAAATTCGGTCGGAAAATTGCCGGAATTCAATATATCATTATAAAAAGATAATAACCATGATAGGACTTTTTTACCAAATGTTTGATGAATTCTGCATAAATTCCATCAAAACCGGCTGCTTTTCTAGATTTTGTATATTTCATCGCTGAAATAAATTCATTCATATTGAAATAAGATTCACGGTATGTTTTGATGTCCTAAATTTATGTAATTTCAACTTCATATCTTTGATTTGGGATTTCGATATTTGAACTGAATCAGAGACATTAACAAGTCGACGAGCAATCAATTTGGAGTTAGGAGTTAATTTTCGAGGATGATATCGCGAGAGATGCAGCTTCACCTAGTTTTCTCAAAACATCCCATGAACCCCTACTTAAATGTGTAAAATTCATATTTGTGACTACACTATTAGATTTATCCTTCCGACTGGCATTTATTGAGCTCATGAGTTTTTCACTTTTTTCATTTGATGGGGAATTTTGATAATATTTGTATCACATTTATTTTTCCAAGAACTGTCCTTTATTGATTTTCTTTGTTGAGATCATAATAATCCAAGCCATACAAAAGAGCACAAAACGTGAAGGTATACCTATCCCTTTACATCAAACCATTGAAGCAAACTGTGGTCCAATATTCCATTCAACTTTTCGTTCTTTATCGAGTTTCGGCTTTTCATGAAAGCGTGCCATAGGGAGGTTGAGGCCCTAGGGCTTACCTCTCGATACGCCGAAGGTTCGTGTTCAAACATGTCGGGGTTAGGCGCTGCTCCGGAGATAGATCCTGCGAGCTTCAGTAATCTACTGAGTAATTTGTTACTCGAATGGCTTCTTATCTCCCCGTTATTACTTGTAGTGTTCTGGAAGTAATGCATTTCGATGTTGAGTAATGGGATTTCATCGGCTTTAGTTTCGAAGGAAAATTGCAGACGTGGTACGTGAAATATAAGGCTATCTGTTAGTCGCTTTTGTAAACATCAGGGGTCTGTAGGGATATTACTCAAAATAGTAATACTGAGCAAAAAAATTAACGCACATTATGGAAATCTCAAATTTATTCTACAACTGAAGGTGTTCTCAATGATAATTATTTTCATCAGAATTATGCATGCATATGTTACACACTTTCAACGTTTTTCTTCAATACAGATGTTTTTTCCCAGCAGGAATAAAAAAAGATGATATTATCAGATTTTGAATGTATTGGCTCCATTCTAAAATCAGTTGTTCTCGATCAATTCTAGTGATCAATAGTTTTTCTTTCGTTTGATTTTATACACTCGATCGCTATGCAACGCGAAACACGCAATTTGACCCAAGAGGAATGTGCCCAAGCGGTAGTTTTGCGAGAAGAACGGTGGACATACACAAGAATTGCAGAAAGGTTTGGAGTTTCCCATACAAGTGTGTCCAGAATGTTGCAGCAATTCAGGGAGACAGGTATGAATGTCCGAAGACCAGGACAGAGTAGACCACGGGTAACAACTGCCATTCAAGAACGTTACTTGAGAGTTTCTTCGTTGACCCAACGGTTTGCAACCGCTCGCCTCCTTCAAAATCAGCTTGAGCAAACTCATGGGGTGCAAATTAGCACTCAGACAATAAGAAATCGCCTCAGAGAATATGATTTAAGGCCTCGTGTCGCGGCAAGAGGCCCAGCTCTTACCCCAGCCCATCGAAGGGCGCGTTTGGATTTTGCGAGAGAGCATATCCATTGGGAAGAGGCCGATTGGAAAAGAGTTCTCTTCACAGACGAGTCTAGATTCTGCCTTTACCATTGTGATCGACGTTCCCTTGTATACAGACGTCCACATGAAAGATATGCTCAGTGCAATTTCCTGAATACTAGTGGTTTCGGGGGAGGATCGATTATGGTATGGGGTGGAATATCTTTGACTGCACGCACAGACCTAGTGTTCGTTGATAATGGAGCTATGAATGCTGATAAGTTTATAAGGAACATTCTTGAAGAGTATGTAGTGCCACTTGCCCCATACATTGGTGAAAATTTCATTTTTATGGACGATAATGCCAGACCCCATCGTGCGCGCATCGTTCAGGAGTACCTTGAAGAGGTTGAAGTCTCTCGAATGGAATGGCCAGCAAGAAGTCCAGATCTCAATCCGATTGAGCAGGTTTGGGACAACCTGAATAGAAGGCTGAGAAGTTCAGGAAATCATCCAGCTACTCTTAATGACTTAGGAATCCAACTCGGAGAAATCTGGGAAGGATTAGATCAGAACATTTTAAGATTTTGAGTATGAACCATCGTTGCCGAGCTGTAATTAACGCAAGGAGTGGAAATACCAAGTATTAAATCATTTATCAGCATTTCAGTATTTTGAAAATTGTTCATTTCTCTTCTTTCACATAAGATTCGGTGAAATCCTGAATTTTTCTTGCATTTAATGTGTCCCCGAGAGAACATAAAAAATAAGTTATAAAGTCAATGTAGATTTAACTTTCATTAAAATTGAGATTTTCAGAATGTGCGTTAATTTTTTTACGCAGTGTATTTTCGAAGATGAAATCGAAAGATGACGAACAATTAAACCAATCTCCAAAGGCCGCATTCGATAAATCAGTGAGTTACATTCTCCACTCGCCGCCTTAATCAATTTATCCAATATAAATAGGCACAGATTACCCACTTCAATTTTTCTCAATTGCAGTTAATTAGCCATCCGAATATCTTCGAGTTGGGCAGAGTTGAGTCAGACAACTCAATCTGCATTCATGATTCATTCGCTCTGTTCAATCTTTACTAATCGAATCAGGCGTACCACCAACCGGTCTTGTGGAAAATTTCAGTCATTGGATTGGATCATCTTCTGGATGGTTAAGTCAGCACTGATTGTTCAATTGAAGTCATTCCTAGTACTGCGAATATGCAAATCTTTCATGAATTAATGTCAATGCCTCAACTTTCCCCTAATACTAAATGCAAGGAGTTGACCTCAATGTGTCAACTGGACATTGAATCTGCAACACCAAATGTGGAGGGAAGATTTGCTGGCCAAACTTGGCAGTAGGTAGAGCTGTACTGAAGAAGGTTAAAAATCGATTGAACTTTATTTATATGGATAAAGTATTTCCACATGTCTTCAACCTGGAGAAATTGGTACGGATTCAGCATGAATGTTTGCAAATTGTTCTTCCCCAACAGTCGTGAATGTTACTTGGGATATTCACGCAATCTCTAGAGGACGAGGTCTTTAAGAAGACTGATTTGGAAAATGTGACGTAGAATGTAAAATGAGGTTTTGAACGTGACTTCCAACATGTTCTTTGTTTTTTCAATAAGGAAAAGCGTTGCGTATGGTGGAAACCTGATTTCCTGTATGATTTAGGACAAGGAATGATGCAATTGTTCGGTTGTACGTAAGAGTGACGAATTCCTTAGAAAAAATTTTAGATTTCTCAACGTTTTCCGCAAAGGTCTATTTTTCGGAAAATTCAAATCGTTAAAATTTCTACAATAAAATAAAAAAACTAATTGTATATTCTTGATCTACGCCCTCGAATGAGTTTATAAAATTAATTTGATCGATCAATTCCAAAAAAAAAATTTTGGCCAAAAATCGCAAATTTTTCCATACATATGTATGGAAAAATCGCCAAAAATTCGATTTTTGAATTTATCGACCGAATTGATTTTATAAACTAATTCGAGGGCGTACATTAAGAATATGCAATTAGTTTTTTATGAAACAATTTTTGTAGAAATTATAACGATTTGAATTTTACGAAAAAGGACCTTCGCGGAAAACGTTACGAAATCTGAAATATTCTTCATAGAAAAAAGTTAAATACACCATTTTATTCTCAAAGAAACGTACTATAATATGGTGAGAAGACCAAAACTATAGCATCTATACTTTTCTTATATCTGCTCTTCAAAGTTGACCGATTTTTCCGAAAAATTTCGGAATTTTTGAAATATTTTCCAAAATATTGGAGGTATCGGAATTCTAATTACATATTCTTAATCTACGACATCGAATTAATATAATCTATGTCTCTCGTCAATATGAAAGGAAAAAAAAATTTTTTTCGGACATAATAATTTTCATATTCGGTATACCTTTTTTAAAATTTTTTCAAGTCCGAAAAAAAATTTTTTTTCTTTCGATATCAACGAAATGAATATATTATATTAATTCGAGGTCGTAGATTACGAATATGTGATTACAATCCCGATACCCCCAATATTTTGGAAAATATTCAAAAAATTCCGAAATTTTTCGGAAAAATCGGTCAACTTTGAAAAGCAGATATAAGAAAAGTATAGATGCTATAGTTTTGGTCTTTTCACCATATTATATTACGTTTCTTTGAGAATAAAATGGTGTATTTACCTTTCTTCTATGAAGGATTTTTTAGATTTCTCAACGTTTTCCGCAAAGGTCCTTTTTTCGGAAAATTCAAATCGTTATAATTTCTACAAAAAATTTTTTATAAAAAAACTAATTGCAGATTCTTAATCTACGCCCTCGAATTAGTTTATGAAATCAATTTGATCGATCAATTCCAAAAAAAAATTTTGGCCAAAAATCGCAAATTTTTCCATACATATATATGTATGGAAAAATCGTCAAAAATTCAATTTTCGAATTTATCGACCAAATTAATTTTATAAACTAATTCGAGGGCGTAGATTGAGAATATGCAATTAGTTTTTTTATAAAACAATTTTTGTAGAAATTATAAAGATTTGAATTTCCCGAAAAAAGGACCTTCGCGGAAAACGTTACGAAATCTAAAATATCCTTCATAGAAAAAAGGTAAATTCACCATTTTATTCTCAAAGAAACGAACTATAATATGGTGAAGAGACCAAAACTATAGCATCTTTACTTTTCTTATATCTGCTCTTCGAAGTTGACCGATTTTTCCGAAAAATTTCGGAATTTTTGGAATATTTTCCAAAATATTGGAGGTATCGAAATTCTAATTACATATTCGTTATCTACTACCTCGAATTAATATAATCTATCTATATCGTTAATATAGAAAGAAAAAAAAAATTTTTCGGACTTCTACGCGATGAAGATACTTTGCTTTCCTGGACATGCTTCCATGGCTATTAAATCTCCAAATACTCTTCTACTCATACATACTCGCCTGTTCCGTCTAGAGAGCAGAGTTTTGGGACACCTCGTATTTCAGAATAGCCATTCCAACAATTAGAATAATTAGAATAGTAAACCTGTCTAGTGCGTCCCACCATTGTCAAAGCTTATCAATTATCTCGTTACCATGCAGCGATGATTCGATCAACGCATTACTGTTGAATCAACCGTTTAGATTGATGCGCTTCACGATCTGCGGAATACGAATCGGGCTTCATACACAATGAAATCAGGGCCCACCCTTCTGAATGTCACGTAAAACAAATAAGTACGGCTTGAATTACATGTAATCACGTTGGGCGCCAGTAATTAGGAATGTAATGCGAGCTGGTTAACAATTAGGACTTGTCTGGAGATTGAATATTTACGTAATTACGGAAGATTAATAGGTGATTAATTTTAATTAAAATGACTAACATTGAATCGTCTACGAAGATTCATCAGCGGGTATTTGCGCTGAATGGAGGCGTTCCTTTCACAAGAGCGGAGCTTAGGATCATTTCTCGGATCGTACATTCAGGCTTGAATCTATTGGGGATGGATCATTCAAAAACCCTGAACTTAGTTTCAATTTTGTCGGTACATCCAGACAAGATTCAATTAGGACACCAAGAATATATCGGAAAATGTCGAATCTAATAACTATTTATTTTTTTTTTCAGATCGAGACATATCCAGCAAGCTGGCGCTACCTATAGGCAACGCCTCTCCCCCTGTTCTTTGGGGATCCCGTAGAAAAACAGGTAAGATTTTCGACCACCAGGATATCCTTTAATCAAACAAAACAAATTTGAGATTTTCCTCATGAAAACACATTGAGTGTTTTCAATTTTTTTGCATTTCTATTTCGTATACGCTTCTCCTTAATGAATTGGCCAACTAAAACTACCCAAGGGCCATAAATGGTTACTTTTTATATATTCTTTTGATTCAGAGAGCTAAAATAATACAATACATATTGAAACAAAAAGGTACCTAGCTGAGGTTGGTGCAACACAGGAAAACCACACAGGTCTGCAGTATGATTAAATGAGGAAAGGGAAAAAACCTCAGCTGAAAAAAACCCTCACCCCACCCGTGAATAAGAAATTACTTATAATATCAATTATCAGGAAAATTTTAAAAGACATCAGTGCTATCTGAGAGAACAGCTTCATGTTATCCGTCGATGGGCTCAGATAAACAGATTCTTCACAAAAACGACTCGCAATTTTTAATCTGAAATGAAAAAAGACAAAAGCAGAAAAGAAACCAGCTATTTAGAATAAATTAAATAATTTTGAAATTAACCACCCATTTCAGGACCTTATTATCTGGAATATAGGTGAGTATGGGAAAAGAATTTGGAAAGGAATTGAATTTTTTCCAAAAATTCATAACTGTTGTCTCTCTGCGAATATGGGGAGGGAAAATATTTGAGAAGACTGGTAACCAAGGACTAAGTATAGACTTGATAGTACCAGTAATAATCCTCATAGAAAAATTTAGTTGGGCATCAATTTTTTTACATGAACACTGTTCAATCAAACAGGGCAACAATATTCAGCAGCAGAAAAAACCAAAGCAAGCACTGCTGTACGAAGTATTGTTGCATCAGTGCCCCATGAGGAACCAGCTAGTTTCTGAAGAATATTGTTCCGAGTTTTAAGCTTCAAACGCATCTTAATGGGCGTTGAAATTCAGAGAGGAATCAAGTATGATTCCCAGGTACCTAGGATTGAAATTATGTTTTAAGGGAGAAGAACCGAGAGTTACACCCAATTTTCTATATTTCTGATGATTATCTAAACGAAAACACGAAACCTCGGTTTTATTTTTATTCGGACATAAACACCACTCTAAAAAATAATTTTTCATTATATCCAGATCTGCGGAAAGGGTACTTTCTATTGTTTGAAAATTAGAATGATGAAAAGCCAGAGCAATATCATCAGCATAAATAAATTTTTCCGAAGAACTAGTTGGAATGTAACACAAATATGCATTGAATAGAAGAGGTGCTAAAACTGAACCTTGTGGAAGACCATTATTCAAAGTTTCCAAAATTCTACTATTGTTATCGACAAAAACTCGGAACCTTCTATCGGATAACATATTTCCTAATAGTCTAACCATTTTTCCACTTTTTAAATGATTATAGAATTTATAAATTAATCCATCTTTCCATACTGTATCATATGCAGCTGATAAATCCACAAATGCTGTCCCTGTTTTTAAGTTTTAATTGAACCCTGATTCAATGAATGTGGTGAGGCTAAGAACCTGATCGCAACAATTCCTATTTTTCCTGAAACCGCCCTGACAGTTCTGTAATGATTCTTCAATAGTTGATTCTATTCTGAATAGAATCAATCTCTCTAAAATTTTGAAAGGGACGCTCAATAAACTAATAGGACGGTAACTACTCGGATCAGAAGAATTTTTTCTACGTTTCAAAATTGCTACTACTTTAGCTTTGCGAAATTCGGTCGGAAAATTGCCGGAATTCAATATATCATTATAAAATGAAAATAAGCATGATAGGGTTTTTTTTCTTAAATGTCTGATGAATTCTGGATAAATTCCATCAAAACCGGCTGTTTTTCTAGATTTTGTTGATTTGATCGCTACTAGAAGGACGCATCAATATTACACCTATTATTTTCAATATCACTGACCGTGTAAAGTGCCCTTTAGGAGCAAATCCGAATCTGATTCACCCGGAGGAAAACTGAAGACGTCATAGTGTTCAATGGAGTGAGCGGAATGCTGTCTAGACATCGAGGAATAACCGGCGGAAATGCGGATTAGCAAACACGAGATCGCGCAACATAAAAACCGATTAATTGAGCAATTCCTCAAACCCGCATGTAGTGAAGAACCCTACACAACTTGCACGGCGCTTGTCCTTTTCTAGCGGTCAATTGGACGATTCCTTCCTCAATTTCGTCGACTGGTGATTGCTGTTCCGTTTTACTACTTCACCTACTCGTTTCCGGTCGTGAATGCATTGTTTCAGTGCGTTACATCACTGTCGAGTTTGTTGCGATCGCCTCAAGCAGTCCTACGATGCCATATTGCCATATTGTGTTCGAAGAAGTCACATAAAATCTTGCGAGAGGAACAACAGATTCATGAATGTAGTTTTTCGATATTTAACACTAGAGAGCATCTCTATTCTTACATTCTTCTCATACAAAAGCGAAGTTATTGTAGACAGAGGAAGAAAACTGCTGCAATAAAAATTCAGGACCTTACAATATCAGTTTTTAATAACCTCTGGGTCGGTTTCATAAAACTTTGATTGTACCGTTAAATTAATTGGAGCCACTGCAATTCTTGGAAATTTCAAAACGAGTGGTTCGATTGGTTCGAATTTACGTAAGGTTTTTTAATCGCACAATCAAAGTTTTGTGAAACCGACCCTCTATCTGATAGATTGGTAGGAAATGGATATTTCAACATGGTGGACTGCTCTGTTAAGGAGAGAAGCGTCATAGAGTGGTGGGGAGCGGTCGAGCGAAAGGAGCTTGTTCTAACATGCTCACAGTCGCCATTATGCTCTCACGATGAATTCCATTTCGACCCATACAAAATGGTTGTGGTCCAACTTGCCCCGCATTCGACTTAATCAGTGTACAACTACAAGAACTATTTTTCAAAACATTGTGAAGCAAAAGGTCCCACAATTTGTTATAGGCGAAAGTTTGCACGCTCCGCTGTATATTTTGATTAAAATACTCTGCACAAAAAAATTAACGCACATTATGGAAATCTCAAATTTATTCTACAACTGAAGGTGCTCTCAATGATAATTAATTTTATCAGAATTATGCATGTATATGTTATCCACTTTCAACGTTTTTCTTCAATACAGATGTTTTTTCCCAGCAGGAATAAAAGAAGATGATATTAGCAGATTTTGAATGTATTGGCTCCATTCTAAAATCAGTTGTTCTCGATCATTTCTAGTGATCAATAGTTTTTCTTTCGTTTGATTTTCTACACTCGATCGCTATGCAACGCGAAACACTCAATTTGACCCAAGAGGAATGTGCCCAAGCGGTAGTTTTGCGAGAAGAAGGGTGGACATACACTAGAATTGCAGAAAGGTTTGGAGTTTCCCATACAAGTGTGTCCAGAATGTTGCAGCGATTCAGGGAGACAGGTATGAATGTCCGAAGACCAGGACAGGGTAGACCACGGCTAACAACTGCCATTCAAGAACGTTACTTGAGAGTTTCTTCGTTGAGACAACGGTTTGCAACCGCTCGCCTCCTTCAAAATCAGCTTGAGCAAACTCATGGGGTGCAAATTAGCACTCAGACAATGAGAAATCGCCTCAGAGAATATGATTTAAGGCCTCGTGTCGCGGCAAGAGGCCCAGCTCTTACCCCAGCCCATCGAAGGGCGCGTTTGGATTTTGCGAGAGAGCATATCCATTGGGAAGAGGCCGATTGGGAAAGAGTTCTCTTCACAGATGAGTCTAGATTCTGCCTCTACCATTGTGATCGACGTTCCCTTGTATACAGACGTCCACATGAAAGATATGCTCAGTGCAATTTCCTGATATTTGATTTTCCTACTACTGGTTTCGGGGGAGGATCGAATATCTTTGACTGCTCGCATAGACCGTCGTTGATAATGGAGCTATGAATGCTGATAAGTATATACATTCTTGAAGAGCATGTAGTGCCATTTGCCCCATACATTGGTGAAAATTTCATGTTTATGGGCGATAATGCCAGACCCCATCGTGCGCACATCGTTCAGGAGTACCTTGAAGAGGTTGAAGTCTCTCGAATGGAATGGCCAGCAAGAAGTCCAGATCTCAATCCGATCGAGCAGGTTTGGGACAACCTCAATAGAAGGCTGAGAAGTTCAGAAAATCATCCAGCTACTCTTAATGACTTAGGAATCCAACTCGGAGAAATCTGGGAAGGATTAGATCAGAACATTTTAAGATCACTCATTTTGAGTATGAACCGTCGTTGCCGAGCTGTAATTAACGCAACGGGTGGAAATACCAAGTATTAAATCACTTATCAGCATTTCAGTATTTTGGAAAATGTTCATTTCTCTTATTTCAGATAAGATTCGGTGAAATCCTGAATTTTTTTTCCATTCAATGTGTCTTGTTTCGTTCAAAACCTTCCCGAGAGAACATAAAAAAATAAGTCATAAAGTCAATGTAGAGTTAACTTTCATTAAAATTGAGATTTTCACAATGTGCGTTAATTTTTTTGCGCAGTGTAATACATTGTCTCTTCTGTTTATCTGTTCAAAACTAGTCTGTTTCCATAGGACTTGGGACAAGGTTATCGCAATTTTCACGGATTATCAGGAATTCCACTCGATCGGGATTTGAAAGAGCGTTAATCGTAGATTTGCAGGCGACGAGTGGGTCACTTCCGGCAAGAATGACGCCACATGTTTTCATTAGAAAACTACATCACCGATTGTCGATGGGAGGCGTTGGTTCATTCATAAGTTCATTCATGCAACTGCTGCTTCCACGTACCCATTCTAGCACATATTACCTACTCATAATCGAATAATGTTGGTGTAGACTGTAGACAGTGATGAAGTCGGATCGCACATATGCTTCACCTCTCGACAATTAATCAGGAATGAGTAATTCGATAAGAAATTTCGAAGCAGTCTTGCCTCAGAATGACGCTTGTCAAATTTGACAGCGATCGCATCATTGTTCTCAAAAGTTTATTTTAACAACATAGTGTTAAGTATGATACGAATTTTATTTGTTTCTCATTTGTAAACGTCAGTTTCCAAAAAACACAATATTAATCAAGAAAGTTTATTTTATCAAGTCACTTACTTGTGAAAGTAACAGTTAACTTGCAAAATTTTCAAAAGTTAGTAGTATTATTTACATTAGAAAATTTGTTTTATCGTCATATATGTTGAAAATCATGGTACAATTGTTATTTCTAGTAACACAGATTTTTGATGATGAAAGAGTTGATACTGATGATGATGAACCATCTGTTGACTCAGAAACTTCTGAACTCGAGGACTGCAGAACATTTGTACTCTCCTTACTACTCCAATTAATTTTGCTAGACATTTCGATTTTTTTTGTTGACCGAATCATCGACATAACTCATCGCAATTTCGGTGCTCTTCCACCCTCCTGCACGCTTTATTGTGCAAAATATATATATAGTGGCTCCAGTTCTGCGAAAAGAGTGGCCGGTGTATAACTTTGGGTCTTTTAAAACTAAATATTTCGCTATTTGCTTTGGGACACCACCAATAGTGTGCTGGCCAGCATTAAGGGAAATGCACTTTCCATGTCGGTATGTCAAAAAAAATCTTAGGCTTTCGGTTCCAGGAGGCCGAAGATTTACATATTTTCTGTATAACATGCAGGGCCTTGAAGCTGCAGCCATCATCGGTTATGGTGAATCTTCTTGTTGTTAAATTTTTTGTTTGCCGCAATGTGACAATAATGTATTTTTCCATATCTTCTATATCATTCATGTTTAAGGAGAGAATTTCGTCACATCGACAACATTCAAAAATCCCAAATATTGTTACAATTTTGTCAGGTCATCAGGAGCATGTAAAAGAAATTGTTCAGCCCCTTCTTTACTTAATACCTTAGCCTTTTTGGCGTTTAACGCTCATATTTTCGTTTTTTCAGAAACGCTATTACCTTTTGAAATCTGCAAATAACAACTAAACGTCAAATTTTTTAAGGAAAAAAAACCTGCGAACAGGGCATTTTCTTTCATTTCCAAGCAGCTTTTCAGCAGAGACCATTTTACCCATGAAGTATTAGGGCTGGAATCTAGCTAATAGTTGATTCAAGTAGACCAACAAAACATCTTCAGTTACCCCAATCACACTATTTTTGTTTTGCCACTTTTTGAAGTCGTCGTATTCTCGCTCGTACCTTGAAGCTGATTTTGCAGGTATTAAACTTGATGCTACACTGCTGGCTGCCTCAATAATTCATTTTCGCTTTCGCCCCAAAACGAATGTAAAGAAAAATAAACAGACATGTTCATGGCAACGCTTCCATAGCTTACGACAGTTGCGACAAATTATTGAGATTTTTTGGAATTTATCTAACCTTTTCACTAATGAGAAACAAATAAAATAATAAAACAATTCACGCAAGGTAACGGGTTTTACTGGCTCAAGGAGGTAACTGACGAGCCGCAGGCGAGTCAGTTATATCCTCCAATCGCCAGTAAAAACCTCTTACCTTGCTAGTAATGTTTTATACTATTCCTATACTTTCTCCTAGAAGTAAGGCTTAAGAAAGGGCAATCTCAAAATGACCTGAGCTCTGAGTACCCTTATGTTTGATAAACTTGAAAGTCCGTGATTAATCTTTCATAAACAAAAGGC
>JAVSIQ010000720.1:0-51797 GCA_038502775.1 Hippodamia convergens
ACCAAATTTGACCGTAACTGATGACTATCAGAATGTGTGCAAGCCTTGATAATGCGAGTTTGAAGTGAAATTTCTTGATATTGATGTGGCGACCCAGCACACAACAAAGTTCAAAGCTTCTAGGTCTTTTTCCTCCGAAATTTTTTAGGGCCTTCTCTCGCTGTATCTGAAAAAAAAAATAAATTAGAAAATTTGTTTAAATAATGATAGAAAGCCCCCTCCACAATACTTGTGCACCAATTCGTCTTAATCCAAATCCTTTAAAAAATTGTTGCAATGGAACTTTAAAGCTTCGTAAAGTTTCGGAGTTTATATCAGACTCCTTCGTGAGAAAAATTCTCAACATCATGAATTTTTTCTGAATCAAGAGAATCTGTGATTTCTCAATTAACATATACCATAGATTATTAATAATTACTATGATGGTGATATTGCTACTGTGTATCAAAATTTTTTGAAATTATTTCTTTTCTCAACAAATTAAAAGATATCCGAAAGTTTATAGTTTTGTTATATGTATGTGATTTTGTCCTTTTTGATAAATTATTGAGTTCATTCCTATTACATTTTGAATTGAAATTATTAATTCATTATATTCTAGAGTATTCAACCGTGAAAGTATCTTCAGTAAATCATATAAATATCCATCTACCAACACTCAAATTAATTTCGACAGGTATATTCCTAAGAGAAATTATTATTAAATTCAAATGATGTTTTTACCCACCATCTAATTGACAGCAGAATATTACTCTGGAATCATGCTTTGATTGAGTATTGATTCAACATATTTTAGTTTTGTAATTTTAATCTGAGCCACTGATAATGAGGGATAAGATCGAAAGAACCAGAGTTGAAAAAAAGAAGCTGTGGTTTCAAAAAAGAAAGGAGAGGTGAGTTAAAATATTTTAGAAGAGATTGAATTGAATACTCTATTATGACAATTCCTTTATTATCAAAGTTATGACAGGTTGCTTAATCTATAATAGTGGTAGAACTGTCAGAATAAGGATCTTTTGTTTGAAGCATATGAATGCAAATATCATATACTGTCAATGTGACGGTATATGATTAAGGTGCATTTACCTCTTAATGAAGAGCTCATCGTCGCAGACCAACTGTGCCATGGGCAAAACCTTTCATTGCGACCAAAGCTAGAATAGCAGCGTACTAATTTTGACTATAAACACACACGAAGCTAACAAAAAGATGGATTGTTTCAGCGGAACAACATCGTCGGATCCCCGAGAGGAGGTGTCTGCTCGAACACATCATCGTCAGAAACAGAAACGCAAATCACGAGAAGCATTTACTTGTGCCGCATGGAACATTCGCACACTTTTAGATTCCGACACATCAGATCGGCCAGAAAGAAGGACGGCCATTATTGCTCAAGAGTTGAATCGCATGGACATAGACATTGTAGCGCTCAGTGAAACTCGATTTCTTGAGGAAGGAAGTTTAGTGGATAGCGGTTACACATTCTTCTGAAAAGGAAAGGTCTCCCTAAAGGATCAACAAGAATTCATGGTGTTGGCTTTGCTATAAAAAACGGCCTTGTGCCTCGACTGACCGAAATGCCCCATGGTATATCAGAACGAATAATGACTCTTAAGTATCAGTTGCAAGACCGAAGCTTCGTTCACATCATCAGTGCTTACGCTCCAACATTGGATTCTGAGCAACAAATTAAAGAAACCTTTTACGAACAACTAGAACATCAGCTCAGACACATTCCAAAAAGCCACCCGAATAATCTTGTTGGGTGACTTCAATGCAAGAGTGGGCAAAAACTCTGATATCTGGCCAAATGTGATAGGTAGGCACGGAGTGGGTAACATTAACGGCAACGGTGAACTTCTGCTCACTAAATGCGTCGAACATGATCTGACAATAACCAACACGCAGTTCAGACAGAGAAATAAATACAAAGGCACCTGGCGTCATCCAAGATCTGGACACTGGCACATGATTGACTACGTTATTGTCAGAAGAAAACATTTGAAAGAAGTGAAAATTACAAAAGCCATAACAAACATTGACTGCTGACCGATCACCGTTTCGTAATCTCAAAAATGATAGCCAGTCTAAAACCTCCATACCGCAAGAAAAAGCAAGCAAAAGCCAGAAAAATAATTCATATAGAACGACTTCAATCCCCAGAAATAGGAGAAAGACTATACCAAGATATAGGATTGAGACTAAGTAATCTGCCCACCGACGACTTTGAGGATGTAGATACATTCTGGGCTGGTCTGAAATATTCACTTTATGAATCAAGTCCATCAGTTGTGGGAGTTACACAGAGCAAAAAACAAGAAGATTGGTTTTCAGAAAATCTGCAGCAAAAAAAAACATTTTGGACGCAAAACACAATGCGTTCCAGTCAGTCCAAAACAACCCCAACAATATGAACATACAAAGAAAGTATGAAGACATAAAAAGGTCAACTCAAAAAAGAGATTAGGCAAATTAAAAATAAGTGGTGGACTGAAAAAGCAAAGCAAATCCAAGATTTTGCTGAGCAGCATGATCAAAAAAACTTCTTTGAAGCTGTCAAAAAAGTCTACGGCGTCACGCATCGAAAAGTTTGCTCAATTTAGGATGATAATGGCAACTTAATAAAAGACCTAAATCAATTAAAAGAAAGATGGAAAGAACACTATACAACTGTTCTAAACCAACACTCTTCAACTGATGACGCTGCCATTAACTTGATTCCGCAGTATGAGCCAATAATATTAATGGATGATGAAATATCTCTGGGAGAAATTCAAAAAGCAATTAACAGCCTAAAAAAACAACAAAGCTCCAGGCGCTGACCAAATACCTGCGGAAATATATAAAACTCTTGTGAACCAAAACCAAACAATGGCAAACCTAATCATCCGATCATCCTCCGTCAACGCTTTCAAGAATAGTTACGACAGATGGAAGTCCTCATTATGAAGTCCCTCTTAGAACTGCCTGCTTCGGTTACATTTTATTATTGTTTTTCTTTTTTCATACATAATGTTTATTTTTATATTTGATTTCGCTCGCCCCTTTATTTGTTCACATCTGATTGTATGCATACATATTATCTATAATGTACCTTCGAGTTTATAGGTTCGTCCTCAACTCGAATCAATTTTGTAATAAATAATAAATAAATAAATAAATAAAAATCCCTTTTTAATTTGATCTGGACAAAGGGTGACGTGCCACAGGATTTCCGGGATGCACTTGTAGTCAATCTATTCAAGAATAGGGGCAGTGCTGCTGACTGTGGAAACTACAGGGGTATTTCGTTGCTCTCTATATGCGGAAAGATTCTCACAAAGGTTATGGCAGCCAGGCTGACAAAACATGTAGACCTCATTCTACGGAGGCCCAATGCGGATTCAGACCAAATAGAGGTACCACAGACCTAATTTTCACCCTTAGACAGCTCCAGGAAAAGGCAAGAGAACAGCAATCATTACTTTATATGGCATTTATAGATCTGGCAAAGGCTTTTGATTCCATCAACAGGGAGGCTTTGTGGAAGATCATGGAGCGCTTTGGTGTACCCCCGAAGTTCTTAAAAGTATGCAAAAGTCTGCACGAAAATAACTGGGCAAGAGTTCTGATACAGGGTGAACCAACTCCCTTTCTTACACAAACGGGAGTCAGGCAAGGATGTGTCTTGCCCCAATCCTTTTCAACATTTTTGTCACTGCGCTTGCCATGATAGTAGACAACAAGCTAAATGAACGCGGTATAGAAGTTAAGTATCGATTAGACGGAGGTCTCTTTAATCTCAGAAGACTCAGAGCGGACCGTATTTTCGAGATCAATCGAAATTTCTCGTATGCGATTTATTTCGAATGAAAAATATCGCACACGATTCGAACATCGTATTTTTGAACCATAGTCGAAAATGTATTCGTATACGATGAATATTTGTATTGGCAACAACGGAAATTCGATCATTTCATTTCTCGCTCCAAAAATTCGGTTGTCACTTGTTGTCAGTGGTCAATGACTTTTGTCGAATTTGAAGAAGTTAGTAGATCTTAATCACGAAAATTATTGGGGATTCATTGGAAATGAAAAGTGGAAAGAAAAATATGCAGGATTCGTTTCAGCTGGACAAAAAAAGGGATTGATTGAATTTATGGAAGAACATCCGGAATTAAAATCTGGGAAATTTACGAAACAGTTCAATTATCAGACGGCACAGTCCTTATGGAAAGAAATTACAGAGAAATTAAATGGTCAAATAGGTGCAAAAAAAAACTGGAAACAATGGCGCAAGGTATGTATGTGGGGAATTTGGAAAAAATCGTTTTGCATTTGCTTTTAAAACATACATGGTAGAAAACTGATACATTTTTCTACTTTTTAAAAAATCTTCAATATGATCTTTCGTTTCAGACATGGCAAGATATGAAATCTAGTGCCAAAAAAAATACGATAATAAAAAATCATACACTGGAACTGGAGGTGGATCCACAACTGACATTAAACTCACCAACGATGATGAGAAAATCATTAACATTATTGGTTCTCTGGCTGTGGAGGGTGATCCTCAAGTATCAGAATCATCAAACCATTTCGATTTCAACATTGACCCTTTGGAATATGTATTCAGTACTATGGAGAAAGAAAATGTTGAAGACAATACAGAAAAAGAAAATTTTGAATTGCTACAGAAAAAAAAAATTAGCAGTCAAGACAAAATGGATATTGAATTACATACCCCAAATATCAATGAGACAAAGAAAAAAAAAGATGAAATATTGACATCAGGAAGTCGTAAGTTGAAACATTCAGCTGTAAGAGTTCAGAGGCTAAATAAAAGCATAGAAGCAAACGAACAGCTTCTTAGCCTAACCTCAACCAAAAATAAAAATAGAGCAGAATATTTAAGGGCGAAAATTGACCTTTATGAAAGAGATGTTGAGGCCAAGGAATCCATTGCAAAAAGTTTGGTACTCTTAATAAACCACATCACCACCAGTAACAATTAAAGTTATTTGCTTAACTTAACCATGTTTTTATTTGTGAATTCTTGTTTGATATGTAAGTGAATTTGTTTAGTTTAGGTCATCTTATTCTTTTTCATGAGTAAAGTGATATCTTGTTTTAATGTGATATAAATAAATAGATGTTTTGTAATCCGTTTCTTTTTACCTTACCCAAATATCAATAAAATAATTGTAAGATCTATGAAAGGATAATTAAGTAGAATATTGTTTTTTCAATGATTTAATTTAAAAAAATTGTCCTACATTATAATCCTCATTACGAAAGGCTATAATTAATTTTGGAAGTGAATCCTAATTAATTATTAAATTTTGCCATCTTCTTCCTGCCATAAGTTGATGATCTTCATTTTTATTTCCATTAATATTGGCATCATAATCAATTTCATCAACTTCCTCATCGCCCGGTTCAATGCAGCTGTAGTAGGGTCATAATGTATCACCCTATGCTTCAAAAGGCATCAAAATCTCATTTTCCGGACTCCATTACACCTTTCTATAATAAACCTAATTCGTCTGAGGCTTTTGCTGCATTCATAACGTTTCTTTCAATAAGAAAATTCAAGCCTGACATCATTCACAATACATTGATAATAAAACGCCAAACTGACAATTCTACAGAAAAATATAAAACCGTATGCGAAGTTTGATATTCGAATGGTGCATACCCACTCGAGTCACCGCATGCGAAACAAATCGTGCACGAAGCCTTCGAAAGTGATTCGAAAATACGGATAACCGATTTTCGTGCGAAATTCATCCATTTTCGTACGCGAGTTGTACTCGAGTGATCTCGAAAATACGGTCCCAGGACTTGATCGAAAAATATCGCAGATTTACAATATGCTGATGATTGCGGTTTGTTAGCTGGGTCGTCGGAGGAGCTGCAGATTATCCTCGAAACCTACACGTGGGCCTATGAGGCATTGGGTCTCAAGATAAATATTAACAAAACCAAGATAATGACCACGCCCCCAGTGCAAGAGGATGTAAATATGTTTATTCAAGGCAATACGCTAGAAACAGTAGATCACTTCAACTGCCTTGGCAGCATAGTGAACAATAAGGGAAACATTGATGAGGAAATCCAACATCGCATCAATTCCGCCACTGCATGTTTCTGGAGACTTAGCAGCAGAGTCTTTGATAATCATGACCTTTCTTTATCCAACAAGGTCGCTGTGTATAGAGCAATAGTTATTCCAGCATTAACATATAGCTGTGAGACATGGTAGCCATACAGGAGACACATCAAAGCTCTGGAGAGACTTCAACAAAGACAGCTTCGACAGATTATGCACATAAAATGGTTTCATAAAATATAAAACATAGAAGTACTCCATAGAGCTATGTGTAAAAGCATATCAGACATGATTGGACAGAGCCGCCTCAGATGGGCGGGTCATGTGACACGCATGACCGAAAATCGTCTACCCAAATGTGTTCTATATGGCGAGCTTGCGGAAGGTCGACGAAAGCAGGGTAGTCAATTGAAGCGCTATAAAGATGTTCTACACAACAGTTTGAAATCTGTCAACATTCAAGAAAATTGGGAAGAGCTTTCGCAGAACCGTAGCGAGTGGAGGAGAATTGTGGCTGCATTCACAGAAAACAGACCGGATAGGCGTCGTCGGAATAGTCCAGCGGAAATTTATGAGTGTCCAGATTGCGGACGAAGAATATCTTCAAGAATTGGCTTGTTCAGCCATAGACGTGTGCACAGAACATGACGATGACTTATAATATTACTTTGTCTTTTATGTTGTATATTCAGCAACGAATAAAGCTAATGAATGAATGAATGAATGAATGCAAAACCAGACATTTGACATTTCCCAGAAACATTAGTTGAGGAAGGATTACAATACCAAAAGATGCTTCACCCTCAGGTTCATAAGTAGACTTTGGTAGGCCTTTATTCGTAATTTGAATCCAGCCTCTGATGCAAACGCAGGCATCTATGTGAGCTCCTTAGGTGCTCTATTAGCTAAGCACTAGATATAGATATATATATATATATATATATATATATATATATATATATATATATATATATATATATATATATATATATATATATATATATTATATATATATATGGAAAAGATTTAACGGACATAACCCTCTGAAACGAAATGTACTTCACCGATCCCTCATTATCCTTATATTATATATATATATATATATATATATATATATATATATATATATATATATATATATATATATATATATATAAACATATAAACTTTTCCAAATGGGTTTTTAAATTTTTCATGAGCTAGATCATCTCGAAGTACCGGAAGAGGAGCCAACTTCTGATAATTTAGATGATGGTTTAAGAATTTAATTTTGTTTCATAAAAGCATTACCTGTAAGAATTCTTTTTGTTTTATTACAAGCCTTATTGTTGGCGGCAGGTTTTTTTATATTATATACTTCAGAATAATAAAAAACTTGAACAAACTCTTTTTAAACTTATTCCGACAAAAAAGTTAAAGAAAATCAGATGCTGAAGCAGATATTTGCTAATCTTAGGTGCAAAACCAGACATGTCATTTTTTTTTAGCAGAATATCTTTATACTGACAGGTTATAATTTTATGAGTGATGCAAAGAATCACCCTTTTGAATATTTTGGTCAAAACTGGAAGTTTGTAAGTTCAAAACTATGATTTCGACAAGTTTTCTCGTTTTACTCGAAACATCAAATGTCTGGTTTTGCATTCATACGCTTCATTTAAATACGACTGTCCTTTATTTCAGTTAAGTACAGGAATCCCGTTTTTTATCGCGAATGCGCATTAGTAAATGTCAAAATAAGGAATTTTTTAGTTAGGCCTCTATTTGCGTTTCGACAATTTTGTGCTTTCATAGACTGTTACCCTAAAACTGTTGTCAGAGAATTTGTTTCGACTCATTAAACATTCTTCAGAATGGTGCGTAGGAAACAACCCTAGAACCACAAAAATCTCACATTATGCTTTGGTAATTTATTCAGAATTGAAAAAAATTTTATACCTAGATTAATACATTTCGACCACTTCATTTCTGCATTTTTTCATTTATGAGTTTGTCTAATCAGGAAATCGTAAATGAGTATCAATTATGTGAATTGACAGAACTTCGGAGGTTTAATATTATATTCTTGTACAAGTTGCAGAATGGGCAACTCCAACACGAATACGAAATTCGAAAACAAGCGCCGAAGGAGCAGGTTTTCTAACGTATGAGTGTTGGAATTGCCTTCTGTCACAAGTGCTAGACGATATTTTCTGTATCAGGGCCGCCGACAAACATTTTGTCGCCCGGCAAAATGAAATGTCGCCGCCTCGGCCTAGAGTAGAAGTGAAATCATTTTAAATAAAAAACAATAAGCACGTCTTGTTTTTTTTAATTACTATTTCCTGCTTTCTTGGCAACACGTAAGTAAGACCCGTATCGGTTAAAACCAAAAAGTTTTTCATCCATATTTGAGCCTATGTTGCGTTTTTTGTTCAATAATGCGGGTTGTTCATTCAGAATTTAGACCATGTTCTAATACCTTGTATGAGGCTCTTCTGGATCCAAAATCTGATGACCAAGGACCACGGTATCGGAATATGAATATTTGCATCCTGATATGAATGAATGCCCTGACGAAAGCCCTGTTCCCTTTTTCAGTCAAGTTTTGTGAAATACACTCGAAATTCAAATAAAAATTTATATTCTACATCCTAGTAACTTTTAAATTGTATCTTGGCAGTTGGTGTGAAGTAAATTTGACAGATTACGGAATTTGAATTAATTTGATTTGAAAATAGATAGGATCGGAGGTCAGTATTGACAACCACAAAACAAAAAAATTAACTGAAAACAATGCTATAATGAGTTCATTACATCACTACTTCTAGTATTGTAA
Organism: Hippodamia convergens; assembly: GCA_038502775.1. Classification (NCBI taxonomy): domain Eukaryota; kingdom Metazoa; phylum Arthropoda; class Insecta; order Coleoptera; family Coccinellidae; genus Hippodamia; species Hippodamia convergens. Next base: position 8,910 of record JAVSIQ010000720.1, read on the forward strand.
TGAAGACATTACAATATTGAAATAGAGAAATATCTTTCATGGCAATTCAGTGTGTTCTGTTTATAGAAGATTTTCATTGTGAATATGTACTTTTTCTTTCTCTTATGTACCTATGTTTAATCTAAAACCTTGTTGACATTGATCAATAGTTTTTCCCGAATATTAGAAGGTTTCACGTAGTCTGCAGCAAAGTCAATTAGAAGCAAAGTCTGAGAAAGCTCTTCAATACGTTCACCAAGAGGTATGGTATAATTTTCCGAGTATGATTTTTTTTGTATTAAATGCAAACTTTCTTCAATATATACCTTTGGGCAGAACAATTTATTTTTGTTTTTGAGCTGATTAAATTTTCAAATATCATAATACACAAAGATTCCGATTCAGCTTGGCTTGGACATTTCCCTTGAGTCTATTGACGTTAAGAATGTTATGGCTCCGTAATCTTCGTGTTCGTTCGAATAACTTGTCTAGATTCGCCCTGCCATATGAATCAAGATCTTTTGTGGAGAAGATATCGCTGGAAAACGCTGCAGAAATAATAGGGGGTAATATCTCGAGAGATGGAACAAAAACCTGCTGCAATATTTCAAAAATGTTGCATACAATGAAAATACCTCATATATCAACAACGTGACCGTCATCGAGGGAAAAACGCAATTAAGCATGGAGAACTCGTCTCTCCCAGCAATGGGGCCTTGAAGATGAATTGCCGGACGGGTTTTCAGGATAGATGCCGTAATTGAAGAGAAGTTTGTGAATACACATGTTGTGCTAACCCTCGAGGAAATTTGATTATACAGAGAAACTGGGCGAGTCCCATAATAACACCTGACAATGCCCCATGAAGGATTAGGTACAAAAAATCGATAAAGACTTTCGAGAATACAAATAATAAAGTTCACTTCGAATTGACACGGATTTCACCTAATTTGAATAATTGCCCTCATTCGAAAAAATTCAAGAGTCTCGCCTACTATACTATGCGATTATGTTAAAAATCTGAGTTTGTGAGAAAAATAGATAGTGAACATTGTAGTAAAGTTAACTGACTAGTTTGATAATTCGATCTGTGCAATTGCATAAATAGATGATAAAAGAAACCTGAAAGATCGGAGAATCGTGAAGTATATATGGAAATCAACTTTTGAGAATTCGTTTATTGTTGAATTTTTTGCGTTGTGTAGTTGATTTTTTATATGCGTTCCTACGCTGACAACCTTTTAGCTCATCTCCACTCGAAAAATTGGAAATAAATATTGTCGTTTTTGTTTCTTTTTCACAGAAAACGAAAGGGTATTGCACATTATTGCTTTTACTTCAATATCATTTTCGAACACCTCACTATTGTTTTTGATAAAACGTAAAGTTACTGAAGCAATTTTTTCACGACGATATTACGTTACCATGAATAGAACATTCTACACAGCTATATTTCTATAGCTGATCACTAACAGCTATAAAAAATCACACAAAACCAAAAGACATGAAAGAAAAACTAGACTATCTACAGAAACTGGCGATCAATTACAAAGTAATTTTTTCATTTACTTCAGTCTGATCAAAATAATCAGTTACAACTGAAAGGCTATGAATGAAAGTTTCTTGTGAATCAGAAAATCCTCTATTTTTATCGTACTTTTTAGAGTACTATCGATATCGAAGATAGGTACCTACAATTTTTCTTCATTATTCCTTATAATTAATAAGTCATTGAAAATGAATTTATTGATCATTTGTAAGCAACGGTTACTTTCTTCTACCTATAGGAGCTCAGATTGCTACGGTTAGTTGTAAGATTGCTCCTTTGAGGTGTAAACCGAGCAAGAGCGGATTTACGGGGGAGGGGGAGGGGGTAATGAGGGTATTTACCGAGCCCATGAGTATCGAAAACCTGAAAAAAAAGGTACCTACGCAACGTGATGCACATAAAAATCTGTCCTCAGTTGCGAATAAATCTTTCGTATTTTACTACTATATAAAAAGTTTCATACAATAACAACAATAACATTCGTAATTTTCTCAAATATTGTCAATATATATTTCGAGCAACAATTAATATAACAGAAAAATATTCAAAATTTTCTGATGATTTTCAACAAGCTGTATCTCAGTGAAAAATGATCTTATAAGAAATAAAAAAAAATAAGTTTGAAGCTCGAAGATTCTTGTTTCTGAATTTATTGGTTCACAATTTTTCGGAGTACCGGTAGTCATGTACAATCATCGGATAAAGCACGAAGAAAAAATTTTTCAAATTTTATATCCCTACGCACACAAAGATGCAAATGTCACATAATTTTTTCATCCAGCTCTAATTTGCTTTTCATGAATTTCAGATATAACCATTTTTCTCGAGATATCCTGTTTTGAATACAAAATGATCCTTTTTCACTCAACTGCCGATATCTCCGGAACTACTAAACGCCTAGCGAGCCGAAAGGCGAATTCTTTTTCTACAGAAAATTTCTTACCAAAATCTGTTTTGTTCAATTTGAAATTTTTTTTCTACCAGTCATATGAACGTGGAAAAAACGCCCTTTTACCATTTTTTGTTTGATGTACTATTTCTTCGTCTTTATTGGTGAAAAAGCTAAGGTTATGAAAATATTTCGCAGCCTGTTCTTGAACCGATTGATTGAAATTTTGAAAAAAATCAGAGAAACAAGGTTTTTGTTTCTTGAACTTGACCTAATTTTCCTAATAAATCAATATTAAATTTTTTTAAATCAGGAAGAAATTTTTTTTCAAATTTTCAGAAATTGAAAAAAAATAACATTTGAAAACTTTCGTTGAATTTTATTCGAAAAGTAAAATCAAAAGAATAATAATAATAATAATAATAATAATAATAATAATAATAATAATAAAAAACACGACTTGCCTGCACATTTGATAACAGAAATGCAGAAATCAACGGTAATGGAAACATGTAGGATTGTGAGGAAAATAATAAAGGAATAAAAAACGTCAACAAGGAATGAGTTTGCGAAAGCCCTCATTACCTTTACCCATGCAAACACCTAAGCATGAGAATTGCGGAAGATAATAATAATAATAATAATATCGACATCTGATGATCCTCTTCATAGAGCCGTCGCTTTGGTTGATGCAGATTTCTCTCCTCTGAACTTAGCAAGTCACATTCCTCCTAAAAAACAAAAAACTATAAACTCAATGGAACAGGAATGGAAGTATAAAGTAATTCATGGAAGATATGCTAACGCACTCCACAGCCAAGATGTGGACACTCAGCTGTCAACTACTTACCTCAGACAGGGATATCTCATGCCGGGGACCGAAGGATTTATCCACGCGATCCAGGATCAAGTTATTTCCACTAGGGGCTACAGTAAGCATGTATTGAGACAGGAAGTAGTAAATGATAAATGCCGACTTTGCAACTCTACATTGGAAACAATACAACACCTCACATCAGCCTGTACTTATCTTGCGCCAAAAGGCTATCTAGACAGACACAACAAAGTGGCAGGAATTCTACACCAAGAAATCTGCAAGAACGAAGAACTTGTGAAAGAAATTGAACCATTATATAGGTACAAAGCAGTTGATTTTCTAGAAAACGATAGAGCCAAAGTTTACTGGGATATGGGAATAATAACTGAACGAACTAAACACGCATATATAATAGACATCACAATACCACTGGATGAAAACTTGCGAGGTTCTAGGAATGACAAAATTTTGAAGTACCAAGCACTTTCTCAGGAGTTGAAGTCTGTTTACTGCCTGGGTCGGGTAATGGTTCTGCCAGTTGTAATCACGTGCAACGGCTAGTGGACCGAAATCTGAAGAGCGCACTGGAGAAGTTGCAGCTACCCTACCCTGAGAGGATAAAAGCAACAATGCAGAAATCGGTCGTCCTCTCGATGTGCTCGATCGTTCGTCAGGTATTGAACCACGACTGAAGTGTTGATGCGATTGCTTCCCGCCTCAGTATGATATTATCACTTTGATGAGTGGAAGAAAAAATAAAAAAATAATAAAATTATTTATTTATAAATGTACCTACAATACAAGTGTACACTATAAATATTTTCCGTCAAAATAATTACACGGTTTGTCAACAAATTTGAAATAAAAGGCAACAATACCACATGACACCAAAACACACACCCACACACAAACCACAATACAATTTAAAATTCATCCAGTCTGTAAATGGACTTCTGTAGCAGCAGCACTTTGACTTTTTTGTTGAAACTGTGTTCTTTCAGCTGTTTAAAATTTTCGGGCAATTTATTATAAAGCTTCAGGCAAATTGAGTTGGGACAGTGCTGCGTCCTGTTTATTCTGGAATATGGAAGACTAAAATTATGTTTTTGTCGAGTGTTGTGAAAAGCAGAATTTGTTGGGAATTTCACTTTGTTCTGATGAACATACTTCACACACGTGAGAATGAAACAAGATGTTGCTGTTAGTATTCTCTTCCTCTCAAAGACAGGTCTGCAACTCTCAGTTTGGTTCATTCCATATAGTGTTCTAATAGCTTTTTTCTATTTCAAAAGGACTTTTTTTAAGGCAGTATTCTGTCCCCAAATAATCATCCCATATATCATCTCGCTGTCTCTATGTTTGAGATCTGTTTCATCCTTTTTATAAGAAAAATCGCTATTGAGAGTTTGCCACAAAGTTCATCGATATATTGGTTCCAGCAAAGGGAAGAATGAGAGTTCACTCCCAAATAAGTCAAGGCTGAATCCGTTTGCCTTTTCGTAGTGAAAGTTAACTTTTGTGTTTTGTTAATGTTAATTTGAAGACCATTTGCTTGGAACCAGATTTGGGCATCTTCTAATGACTTATTGGACTTGATTTCAAGCATGGTGTTCGATTTGTTGAGAACGGCGGTATCGTCTTCGAAGCTACATGTCTTGTCCGACTCTAGATTTGCATACAGATCGTTTATATGTAAAGGATGAATAAAATGAGTCCTAAAATGGAGCTCTGCGGCACACCTGTCTTTATTTCTCTTATGTTAGAGGAGGAACCGTTCCAGTAAACCTCCTGAAATCTATTTGCCGGATATGATGCAAATATTTCATAGGCTTTGCCCCTGACGCCATAAAACGGTAGCTTATTCAGAAGAATTTCGTATGGAACACTATCGAAGGCTTTACTCAGGTCTATACAAGACAATTGAACATCTTCACCTGTATTATACGCTTCTATGATAGTTTCCAGTATATCTATCATTGCTGATACAGTTGACCTGCCTTTTCTGAATCCATGTTGGGAAGGATGTAGGAATTTGTTTTGTTCCAGAAAGTTCACCGAACGATTCCTCAAGATTGCCTCAAAAATCTTTGAAACAGCAGTCAATATCGATATTGGTCTATAGCTCTCGCAACATTCCAGCTCGCCTTTCTTGTAGATTGGTTTTATGGTGGCAACTTTCAACTTATCCGGAAATATACCCTGTTCAAAACAGTCATTTATAATCTTTGACAGTGGTTCTTTAATGTGCGGAATCATGCTCTTCAACAAAGAAACCGATAAGCCGTAGACGTCCTTACAGTTCTTGTCTTTTAAGATGATTTGGCCACATCTACAATTTCTTCCTCGGTAACCGAATACATAAACATCGACTTCGGAGAGTTTATTCTTAGATTATTCAGCTGCTTTGTATGGGCAGAAAGAGATGGTTTAATACTATCTTGAATTTTCTGTCCAATTGATGAAAAAAAGTTGTTGAATGTATCACCATCCAATTCTGTAATTGATGTAGCAGTAGTCTTCTTTTTACCAACTTCTTCATTTATTAAGTCCCACATTGCCTGACGTTTGTTATCGCTCTTGATAATATGCCCGGTATTTTTCGATTTTACAGCGTTCGTTATTTCAGTTTTCAGCAAATCTTTTAGCACATTGTATAATTTCCTACTACATTCGTCCCCTGATACCTAAGCAATCGTACTAGCTGCATCCACTTTATTTTTCAGATCTCTAAGTTTTTTTGAAATATGATATCTTTTTCTGTTTCGGATTTTCACCCGTTTTTCAGGAAAAGACACGTTACAAGATGATATTAGCACATTCAATTTCACTTTCCGTCGACAGATCTCTCAGATGTACGAGTTCTTTGCACGGCATTCCATATTTCACAACTAAGTATTGCCGCTCCACCATGTCGAGATGTAGCACGGCAAAAGGAACTAATTACTTTATAGCTATCAATTTTAATTGTTTTGATCAGGTCCTGTGAAAGCCAGTGTTCGGTGACACGAGCTATATTTATATTTTCATCATGCAGAAAATATGTAAAATTATCAATTTTATTCGCCAGGGATTGAACATTTATATTAGCAACAATATTAGAAATAGCATTACTCGCGATTTTGGTTCCTGATTCTTCGAAAAAATCCGAATCGTCGAATTGTTACGCAGCTTGGCCGATTTTCGCTATTATACCGGTGTCCCACCGGAGTGCCCATGAGAAGTTTATGGAGAAATAATTATTTTTCAAATTTTGTGTAGATACATAAGCCAAATAGACCTTCATTTATGATATATTTTCAAATATCAGTGACTTCTTCTTTCACCGGAAATGGTAGCAACTTTCTTATTTCAAATGGAACACCCTGTATATTATGAGTTTTTTAGATAGATCATCGAATGCCACATTCATTTTATGTATCATTCTCTATAGCCATCTAAAGCCATTTTCGAGTTATTCACTTCTTCCATTTGAAATAAGAAAGTTGATACCATTTCCGGTGAAAGCGGAAGTCATTGATATTTGAAAATATATTATTAATGAAGGTCTACTTGGCTTATATATTCACACAAAATTTGAAAGTGATCGAATATTTATTTCTCTATAAACTTCTAATGGGCACTCCCGGTGGGACACCTTGTATAATTCGTTTAACAAATCCATGTCACCACCTACCTTGAAAGATATGCTATTTGCTCCTTCTCTCGTTTCTTGTTGTTGGATTATAAAGGATCGGTTTGGAAATAGTTTGCTCAAGTGTGTTCCTATCATTTCTGCAGTTGTATTTAATTCTACCTTTCCTATGTGTAACCATGCCCTTCGTCTTGCTGCCAAAAAGCTTTTCTCTTCATCTGTTTGTCTTATTCCCACTATGCTTTTATTTTTTGAAGGTGTTAATTTGTCCCTGCTAGAATTCACTTCGGTTATGTTTGTTTTGGTTGCGGTCGGCTATTTTATTATCAACATTTATCTGCGGTTTCTTTTGAATGCTCTCACTGTTTGATATTAATGGTAACCTTGAAACTGTAGATAGCTTTGTCCTCTCGACAACAGGTGGCTCGAGTGTTGATGGTCTTTCTTCAATTTTCTCTATTAGAACAAGGTATTTTTGAGAAAATTTATTTTATCCTTCAATTCTTCAACAAGATTTGATTTCTCAGCTAGTAGTGCGCTCAAAAGTTTTACTCCTGAATAGTTATTTTCCTCCTCATATCGATACTTGATATGATTGACTTTCTCTTCATGGATATTTCGAAATTGCAAGCATCAGACATTTTATCATTTTCCTCCATACTGTTTTGTTGGTTGATAGAGGTTTCGAAGTATAATTCATTCAAATTTGAGATACGGGATTGTAGTTTTTGAATTTCCTGATCCTTCCCTTCACAGTCACATTTTTTGGAGGTTATGTCATTGCAACAGATAACATTTTCTTTGTCAACGTAAATTCCATGAATTTTTAAAACACAACTAGGATGATACGAAGTCGAACAAATGAAGCATGTAATACCGATTTTCACTCCCTTTGCACATCTTTTGCAAATATTTTCCACACAAATATTATTTCGTGGTGTCATGTTTGCTCTTTGAAAATAAAAAAAAATCAGAAAAAAAATGAGAGACCTTTTCTGATTCTCCTTCACTGGAGCAATGGACACTGGATACATTTAAACCTTCATTTTCCTCAAAAATTTAAAGTTGATACCCCTAACTTGCCAAGGGTACTCGTTAAGCGTTTTCTGATACCACGTTTTAAAAAACAGTTTTTTTTTTAATACCTTTCGACTCATTTGGTGAAAAAACCGATTTGAAAAAATTTGGTCAAATTTAAGGAAAAAAACCTTGTTCTCTTAATTTTCTCAAATGTTCAATCAATCGATCCAAGAAAACCGCTGAACCGATCGATCTACCGATTTGGGAGGGAGTTTTGCAACATCAGGCAGCCAAATTTTTTTATAACCTAAAAGTGCGTACAGACATGCTCCGAATGCCGTACCGCACAACGTCGCGTACCTAAGTGTGGACGGCGGGGTGCAACAGCGTAGCGCACATCGCCGCGATCACAGTGTAGATATTGGCGAACTTTTGTTGATCGCGTTGATGTACGCGACGTGGTGCGGTACGCCATTCGGAGCATGTCTGTACGCACCTTAAGCTTTCCCCCCAATATTTCCGGAGATATCGGCAGTTGACTGAAAAAGGATCTTTTTGCATTCGAAACACTAAAATAAACTGTAAATGTGGGAAAGAGACGGAAACGTGAGAACCCTGCATCCGATCCTTGGAGCTGGGGGTCAAGAGTATACAGAATTGGTCGAATTTTTTTTAGACATATCGGAATTATATACTTTATCGAATGCATTCATCCAAATTCTTGGCCGGACATCCCAAACAGGAAAAAAAATATTAGTGTATGATAGAGTCGGGAGTGAAACGTGAGAACACTGCGTTCGATCCTTTGAGCTGGGGGTCAAGGGTTCACAGAATTGGTCGAAATTTTTTCAGATAGTACGAAAGGATATCCTCTATCAAATGCATTCATCAAAATTCTTTTCCGGACATCCCAAACACAAAAAAAATATTTATGTGGGATAGAGTCGAGAGTGAAACGTGAGAACACTGCGTTTGATCCTTGGAGCTTGGTGTCAAGAGTTCACATATAATTGATCGAGATTTTTCCCGATAGTATATTTAGCGCTCAATCGAATCCACCTAAGAGACATTTTGTCCGGAATTCCCAAACGTAAGTGAATTTTGCCGAGCATAGTCCGAGTTTGATTCATGTTGAAATGAAATGATAGAATATCTGATTAATTTCGAAATAAATTATTCGTTTTTCCGCTATAGAATTTATCACTTTCCATGTGATCCTTCGCTGAGTTCGAACCAATTTCTGTCGAGAGATAGTTAATTCGGTATTGACCGTGGTGGAATGGGCTAGACGCTTGGAGCTGGCCGGCCGGGAACTAACATCACCGCGGTCCCAAATCGATGGGAGATTAAGTTAAGGAGGTGACTTATGGAGGTTATGCTTCGAATAACACGCATAATAAAATACCTAAAATACCATATAGCAATCCTCTCGAGTTTAGCCGATGAACACATTCAAATTTCAACTTCTAAAACCTACCTTCATCTTTAAGGCGAATCATTTTGGAATCGTTGAGCTTGATTATAGTTTCATTTTCCAGACGACTGAATGCTGAGTAAGAGCTATTTCAGAAAAATGTGTTCATTTTTAAATTGCTTCTACAGAAACTTTTGATTGGTGGAGTAAATTTTTTTTGAAACAAAGATAAATTCAAAATAGTAATCATCGAAATGAATACCATTTTCATTTCCTATTCTAACAGGTCTTTTATCATGAGGTTGGAGAAATGATATTAGATTTTGTCACTAAGAAAATAGATATACCTGTTTCAGCCTTATTTGGCTTCATCAGTATCCCTTATCGCTCAGAGACAAAATCTCCATAAAAAATTGAAAATGAAAGGAAACAAACACACTAAAATTTTTTAATGAATCTCCTATCTATCGATTTCGGCTAAATTGCCAGCATTAGGCCATCTGAAATACAAAAGAAAGATTTACATAAAATCGTCAAGAAGAAAGAGTACATGAAACTCTTAGTGTTAAACAATGATTCAAGGTAATGGTAAGTGACCTCCAACTGAAACTCGTCAGAATCATGAAATAACATAAAATAGCAACGTCAATTTATATGTCAACTATAGTTAAAATCAGGATATATTCTCCAAATCACGATTTCGAAGAAGACGATAAGGAAAAGATGTAAAACGAACTAGGAAGCGGGAACAGGAAAAATGTTAGATAGGTTAGAATCGATAGCAAAGAAAGTTATTGAAAAATTTTAGTGTGTTTGTTTCCTTTCATTTTCTAAAAATGTACATACTAATAGAATGCATTACAACTACATTTCATAAAAAACTTTGACTTTTGAAGAAAATAGCTTAGCCTACTAGGAAATACAGGGTTATTCACGAATATGGCTCTATAGAATATTTTTAGGAAAGACACAAGATACAGGATTGAAATGCTAAAGGTGAGCTTCAAGTAAGAATATGACTTCTCGTATATTTTTTGAAGGTTCTAGGACTTCCGGTTTTTCCGGAAATGACATAAGCTTTCGTTTTTCAAATGGGAAGACCCATTTTTTATTGCATAAATAGATTCTCCATTGAATTCTGAGCCTTTTTGATTCTAAAAGTTTGAATTTTTCCGAGAAAATTCTCTTTAAATGAGGAAATACGAAAAAAAATCTCAAAATTGAACTCTGTTGAAATATAGACAACTTCGAGGCTTTTTCGTTTTCAGTCGAGTTCAGTTTCTCAATAACATCTGGAATGCGAGAGCAATCTGGTACCTAAGTGTTCTTGATTTCTTGGTTTGTTGCATAAACCTCTTATATCTATGGACGCGCCCTCACGTGACTTTTACCTAGAATTCCTTGCAGGCTGAATATGTGCGAGAGAGATAGAGCTAGTTGAGGCAACGTCAAAATCATGTTGTCCAAACATTGAACTGCTGTATTTTAACTGTTGGGTAAATCGTGAATTTTTTTTTTATTCTGAATGGAACTGATTGTTATTTCGATTTCTAGTGGTGTTGTATACTATAGCCAAAAAAGATTCGCGGTTAGTATTGCATAAAATCCTTCATGGATTAATCCATTCACGTCTATATAAAGTGATATAAAGTTTAAGTTCACAATGGGAATATATGGAAAAATCACATTATTTTGTATTTTTTAACATAAAATGAGAAATATTTCATATGTTTTCATTTAGTTTCATATTATTATTGAGTGGATATGGTTCATCTTTCGAATTAGTTGAAATTTAGAATAGTTTTGTTGATTATACAATATAGCAATATTCATAGTTTCAGAACGGAGTGTATTGTAATAACGTTGTGTTAATTTGAGACTGAAGGCCAAAATTCTATGTTAAACTCATATTTCATATAGTTAGTATTATTGATGGTAGAATAAAAAAAATATTTCTCATGAACAACCTCAAATAAAATCGGGTATGTTCATTATATTCTCTTGTTCAATTTTGTAAGTTATATTTCCTAACTAGGAAATTAGAAAAGTAGATATATGAATTTCTAAATGTTTAAAGACATATATAAATATTGTATAGAAACTAGAATCAAAGACTTCAAAGTTTTTGTGCCCATTTTCATTGGGCTCATAGTCCTCAATGACAACTGAGAAAATATTATATTCATGTGACTTTATATCATCAAAATTTCGTTTGATCATTTGCTAGTTTGTATGGGAAAAGATTTTTTAGAGTGGAGGATATAGAACTTAAATTTGTTGTTTTATTTCATTAGATATTTATTTCAGGAAAAATATTTAATGCAATTCAATAGGTTCGATAATGTTCATGAAAACAATAACAAAACCTCGATTCATAAGGACAAGTGCAACTAAAAGCATTTTGAATTATAAAATTCTCCCAACTGAAAGCTCTTACTTAATAAATCTAAGCTTATAATTTTTCGAAACATTTTCACAAATACATTTTTATTGTTACTACTATGTTAATTTCTGAACCATAAATAAAAACTTAACTCATTAGGAATTTGAATGAACCATTTTTATTTCTAATCAACCTATACCTATCTATATATATTTATAAACAATGATAATTATGAGTAATTATTATTCAAAGAACAAGACAGTACAATCACATTATAATACCCATCAGTTGCAGCTCAAAGAGATTTATCGTGGGTTGACACTCCGCAGGTATAATATATCTATAATGTAATTTATTAGTATTTTTTATATGCAGGTTTCCACACCACCATGAGATACTGCAATCGGCGCGTTACCTGATTATACTGGGGTTCGCCGAAATTGTTTTTTCATTCAATATTTCTTCAAAATTTAAAAAAAAATGTGAAAAAACTATTTCAGCCCTATATGCCAGTAAAAAAATAAATATTATTTAAAATAAAACTTAGAAAATATGAATATAAATTATAGATAAACAATAAAAAATATACTATAACTATGAATAAATAAAAACAGCCTTTACATAAAATCAACATTAATTCTAACAATAAGTTAACAAATTATTCACATTTTGTAATGTAGTCAGATTTATGCATCGTTCCTTTTTGTGCAGCAGAATCGTCTCTGAAAAGGTGAAAACTAATGATAAAAAATTTTCTGGTAAATCTGAATAAAACAGTTACTACTATTTAAATTGAGTTGAGAGGTATTCGAAGATAAGGAAGAAGAATTCAATCATTGAAATTCAAATTTGGTAAATGACAGATGGGGGAATTTACATTGCTGGTCAAAATTAGATTTGTCGGTAGTGTCAACCCCGAATTCACTGAGGAGCCGCCGCTCTGACACTGACCCACCAATATCAACTATTTAATATATATGTCGAACCTTTTTTTTTCTTTCTTCATTATTCTTATTTTATAATTGTAGAACAGGTTCCAATTCATCTCCTTTTCTATCATGATTTAGATTGAGCTCTCTGATGTTATCTCTCATCCCTTATTCTGTCTTTTGTATCCATCCTTTTTATCTCTAATAACGATCCTATGAACAAAAATTTCATTATTTATTATCAGAAAATACAATATTTGGAAGAATGATAAACGAATTATTAGAGATCTTATGTAATAAATCCAAGTATAAAATTGAGAATTTGCTATTTCGTATAAAAGACTACTGAGTAATTCAACTGTAAGAATCTTATAGAAAAATTTTAATTCGATGGAATGATGTAATACTTATCCTTTTCTGAAGTAGATTAGTGGCATGTAGAATTATTTTTATTACTCCCTTATTTTGTACTCATCCTTGAATAAAATCATTGGCCCCCCTCCTGACAATCTACAAGAAATATAAGTTTTGCATCAACAAGATCTAACTTCCGTGAAAACTCACCTTGGACTTAAATATATTGACAATTCTTCCATCTAAATCAATTCCCTAGTTTCTATATCTCTCTTCAAGCAGTCAGTTTCTTTCATCTTCCATGAGATTTCCTGAAAATTTTCAATATTTGTTAGACATTTTTCTGTTAAACAAAATTTTCTTTATTTATTCCTTGTTCGACAGGGCTTTGTCTGTAACCCTGGACCAGGGACCCTAGACAGGTGCTAGCTTGCTGGGTCAGAAAGCACCTGGAATCTTACACATGCAGGAGTCGATTCAGTTCTCCTTATAGGACTGTCCATGTGGAGTTCCTACTGTCACAAAGAGTGAAATACTTCAATTATTTAATTTTTTTTCACTGGTGACTAAAGTGAATAATTTTAGTGAGCCTCTGTGGAATTCTTGTGTCCACTTCATTAGAAGTTTTATTTATATGATGAAGTCGTATGGTGAAATAGTTCATCAATATCAGCTTGACCAATTGTAAGACATCCCAACGATAATCACTAATCACAGATGATTAACCTCTGAAATTAATTAAATACTTGATTTTTCCTTCAAATTTTCATATAGGATTGGCCTTTTTGACAAGGTAAAGAACATATGAATTCGGGAAGGATTTAATGAAATACATACCTCTATTATCAATTAATAAAGTGTTCAACACTTCTAGAAATCGAGTTAATTAAAATAATAAGAATTTCAATTCAGAATAAAAGAAATATTCACTATTTTCCGAACGTGTGTTCAATGTTTTGATCAGATGATTTTGACGTTGACTCAACTAGCTCCATCTCTCTCTTTCATATGCGGCATGCCAGCATTTCGCTCAGAGAACCGGTCCATAGATATAAGAGGTCTATGGTTTGTTGAACCAAATTTTCAACACACGTGGGCTTTTCATTTCGATTTTACTTGAATATCCCGATAATGTTTCATTTTTACTTCATTCTTTGTGCTCTTTAAATCGTAAATTTCTCGAAATGGAAGATTATGCAAAAAATGCCATTATTGATTTATTCATGATTCATGGTGAAAATGGAAGAATAGTTGATAGAACATTCAGAAGCTTCAACAATAAATATCCTGATTTGCTTATCATGATAAAAAAGAAATTCAACAGAATTAAGAGGAACTATTTTGAATATGGTCAAGCCAAAAGGACATATAGAAGAAACAAAAATGTTACCGAAAATGAATTGAACTTGAAATGTTATGGCATATTTTGAGGCTCTTCCAAGGGCATCAACCAAAGCCGCTTCATCCGATTTAGGCATATCTCAAGCATCAGTCCAAAGAATTTTGTCAAACAATAAGTGTCATCCTTTCAAACATATAAAAGTTTAGGAATTACAAGACATCTTGAACATTTGCTTCAATGAACCGTTTTTCTTCCATTTCACTACATATTATGTCAAGCGCTTCATTTTTTAAAGCTTAGGATAATTTCCGAAAATTCTTAAATCTGGAGAATTTCTTTTTTGTCATGACAAGGAAATTTGAATTTTCAGTTATGAAATCGTTACATATTCTGTTCATTAATAATAATAATAATAATAATAATTGACTTTATTCAGTAGGCAATATAACACCATATTACAAGATATTTTACATTACTATTAATTTACTACCTACCAAAAAGGCGAAGTCTAGCAGAACTGCTAATCAACTTAACCATTATTCTTTCAAAAGCATTAAAAATTATTACAAATTATTTTTTCTGAATTCCTGAGATTTTTTTACGTTGACTTCACTAATACTCACATTGAGAACTTTAAACCTCGCATTACAATGGTAATTCAAGAACTTAACTCGTCTGAACTATAGAAAATATTTTCTCGATAACAGAGATTTCCACAAATTTCACTTAACCGCTAATTATTTTTCAGTAGAAAAACATATTCGGAATGTGATTGAAAATTGAAGACAAAATCGTTTTTCCTGAATATCTCGAAAAATATTCATTTTAGGATAAAAGTCTTCGACGTATCCTCCCATTATTTTTTGACAAAGATTTCGAAAAGGCTTCGAAAAAGTGGGGTACCAATTTGAAAATAAAAACGATTTTTTGATGTCCCGTCACTTCTAACTTTGACAAAGAATTTGTGACTTCCTGTATCATATTCTGGAAATCACGCTTCCGGAAAAGGTGCAGCAGCCTTTCTTCTCGGAGATTCTCAAAAATGAGAATTTTCAAGGAAAAAATCTCAAAGTGTCTGTTATTTCAACAGAGTTGAGTTTTGAGTTTTTTTTTTGTATTTCCTCATTTAAAGGGAATTTTCTAGGGAAAATTCAAACATTTGGAATCAAAAAGAGTCGGAATTCAATAGAAAATCTATTAATGCAATAAAAAATGGTTCTTCCATTTGAAAAACGTAATTTGATGTCGTCTTCTTACTTGAAGCTCACCTTCAGAATTTCAATCCTGAATCTTGTGTCTTTCCTAAAAATATTCTATAGAGCCATATTCGTGATTAACCCTGTATATTACAAGTGGCGACAATTAGTAGCTTCAAAAAGGAAGTTCCACATCTCTAAGCACATGCTACAATGAACTGAGTACATCATCTTTCACTCCATGAGATTTTAGCAGTGACCCTAAATCAGGCTCCCATGCAAATTTCTCCTAGTGTTGGAAACGACCAATTCTCTTCGATGATGTACTCAGTTCCTTTCAATGGCATATTGATGCAGAGAAATTGTTATGTGTTTCGTGTACATCCAATACAACCCGCAAAGGCACAATTCAATACTGCTTTGCGGAGTAATCTGACTTCTTATTTAGATATTTGTATTTTCTTTGTCTTTTCTTCCTGTTTTCCTTTCCTAAAACTTACAGTTAGTATTTATATGAAATAATAATGATTATTTTTTCAGGACATTGTCCTTCATATTCCCCTCGTACTTGAATAAATATTATCCCACCTGCGCTTTGTGGAGTCGGGAAATTATTAGAGTATTTGGCCGGCACTCGAGACATAACTACTGAGAACATTGATCCACATCGAATGTGAGTCAAGATTCCTGGAATAACTTCGAAAATTGTGTTGAGTGCCCTTCCTTGAAACCTGAGAATCTTGTAATATTGATGTCAGTAAAAACATCTGTTCGATAATGACTTCGAGTATAACAGCTCCTAAAATGTTCGACGACTGAATTTCACAAAGTAATTAAGTTCCTTGCGAAAGAATGAGAGTATTGTAGCGGGAAAAGTGGAGAGATCGGAATAAAAAGAAGAAAATTCTCGTGAAAGGCGATACTTCATGATAAACCCGTATACAGGACAATCAATGTTGGATTGAATGACGACAGAAAAGTCCACAATGCCCTCAACTTCGATTGGGGATCTATCAAAGCTTCAGAATTATAAATTAGAGGATGGAGCGGGACGAAAAACTTCTCCAAAGTGGAGATACGGGTTTTTGAAAGTGGAATAGTTCACGAGGATTGGAGATTATTTCTTATTATCGGGAAAGAATTCCAAGCTGTATGGAATGCTTTTTATTTCACGTCGATATTGAAATTACAGCTGATCGTATTCATATTCGAATGACGAAAATTCGGTAATTACATCTAGAACTGAAATCCTTTGATTATATGCTCTTTCATGCGACGAATCACTCCTCATGAATCCTTATGAGACTAGATATACAGTAGGAAATTTCACTTTTCACAACATGAAGAAGAGCTCTGCTTGGTCCCCTATAAGATGGCAGGTTGAAAATCTAGATCAACCGAGGCTCAAAAATAGATATAGAGGAGCTCGTCACATACAGAAATGAAGTGCAGGTTGGGGTTAAGCAATCTGTTGTGCTGGGTCGGTACCTGGAGTGCTTTAGCTCATCAAACACTTGATATCACGTTCTTATTATTCAATTGAACGTCTTGAAAAATATTGGTTAATTTTTATTTGAGTGATGCTTTTGATTTCAAAAGCATCTGGCACTTCATTTTGGCTTTGATCACAACTTTTTAAATATTGAATGATATATGATGTTCCTCTTCAAGCTGTCGAGCAGCACATTGGTCTGCCCACATAGATGGGGATGTCGCGTGGGCTAGGAGAATGCTATACTTGATCCGAAAAGCATTTCCTCGGTGTTCGGTAGGTTCGGCAAAGATACTCTACAACAACTATGTGCGACCTATCTTAATCACATATAGAGCTCTGCATGAGTTATTTGGTTGTGACCTCCAACACCTCTATAATATTAACACCAACATCCTTATAGGTCATCAGCTGAAACTTTATCACGAAAGGTATCGCACGATTCACACAGGATATTCGACAGGTGGAACTCCCTACCGGGCCACATTTCTTGCGCTCCTAGTCTGAATGCATTCAAGAACCGTTTGGTTGCACTAAACTCCTGATTGTGTTTTTTTTTGTTTTTTTTTGTATTGTATTTTTAACGTTTTTCATAGGTGTAAACCTCCTCTCTTCTCCTTTTGTAATAATGATAATAATATTGAAATATATCATGGAGTTGTTTTTTATCCACCAGTATCTGGAACAAAAATTTAAAAAAATTTTAATGATAGGAGAAAGGCCACATCACAGTTTCTACAGTTAATTCGAACAGGGCCATATTCTAATGAAATAATGGCAGAATCAAAACCTCAGAGGACAGTGATATCGGATGAACTGCTTGGCTGACAGATTTGGTTGGGTGGGGATGTAGACAGCAACGTATGATATGCGAAGTGTCGAATCGAATCAGTAACAACCATGGTAAGGGTGATTTCATTGCTGTTGTAAATGAATACGACAATTTTTTTCCACTCTGACGCGGGGAATCTATTTGCCCCAATGAATGACACAAATAATTTCCTATGGAAATTAGTATGCAGGTTCTTTTCCGCTAAAACTGGTTTGAAAATAAATTAAATTCTAGAAAAAGGAGGAATTGAAAAACAAAAATACATTCTACGAAAGGAAATTAAAAAACAAAAATTAATTCTATGAAAATACACAAAGGAAAACCAAAACAAACTCTAAAATATGCGAAATTGAAGATCGACAAATTCAAATTAAATGTTCAAATAATCCACCTTGTTGTGGAGTAGCCAAATCTATTATAAAGAGATAATCTCTTATCCTTGAGGAGATCAGGTATACTTGCTATTTTGGCACAAAGTTAGATTATTTTTGACCTTAATTCAATAATATTCGTCCCTTTTTCAATTGCTTGCACATACAGCAAATTTTTCAGATATCCTCAAAGAAAGAAATCATTGGGAGATAAATCTGGAGATCTGGGGGCCATTTGATCGTCCAATTTGTAGAAATGAAATGGTCAGAAAAAGTCGTCCTCAGATATTCAGTGACTATTCTCGCGTTATGACTGGGACAGTCATCCTGTTGAAACCAGACATAATCGAAATTAATTGGTAGCTGTTGAAGTGTCGGAATCGGAATAATTTGATTTTCTAAAAGCTCAAATATATTAGAAGCTTTTAGATTACCCTCGGTGAAAAATGGCCCCATGATGTAATTCCTCAGTATTCCTGTCCAAACATTAAGTTTTTTAGGATACTGGGTACGCACAGGAATATTCAGGTACTCATTCTTCCTAGACCGATATCTTACTACGAATGGGCTATGATTTCTATTCAAGGAAAACCATGACTCATCATTCAATAAGATATTGCCCAGAAATGAACAACTCTCATTCTCTTTTTTTATTATTATTTCACAAAATTACATTCTTTTGAAATGGTCTTCTGAAAAAATTTCTTGACAGGTTCGCACCTTATAACATCTGCAACAATTTCTTTTCAAAATATTCCGAACAGTTCTAGTTCCCGAATCGACTTGTTCAGCAATTGATTCACTAGAAGCTTGAACAAGGTGCACTGATTTCAACAGCAGCTCACACATTCACTTCACACGTTAAACGACTTTCACTGATGGTCTTCGGTGGGCTATCAATCCTGCAATGACGGCATGCTTGTAAATATCCATATTGTTCGAATTTTTCCATTATTTTGGAGATAGCCGAATGTGGAGGTTTCGGCCTATCTCCAAAGGCAACAATGAAAGAATTTATTGTCTTCGCAATAGATTGACCACCGAAGTACCATTTTATGATTTGAATTTTGTCTTTAACCGTAAACATTTTGATTTACGAGAATCTAATTTAGTTTCAAACCGTCTAGCTATCACATCTAAACTTCGGATGCAATAACGTGCATTGCAATTCGCGACAGCCGAGATCACTCCACTCTCCTGCCGAGACTTTCCATTCCAAAATTCCAGTTTTCTATTTGTTATCGAATCGCAATGAGATTTCGATTCTTCCACTGGACTCGAAGCTCATTAGAATCTAGCATTCATATTCCTATGTTTCCATAAGGATTTTCTTCATATGTATATCAGACAGTTTTATCAAACAAACTCTTCAATTCATGAAAATCTTTAGAATTGTGAACATTGTTTGATTTCTTAATTGGTATTCTATTTCTTTTTTCATTGTTAGGCAACAATTTTTTGAAAGGAATTGGTCCCTGACAAATAAGTACACATATTGGCTTTCTTATGATACTATATATAATTGATTTTTGGTTCCAGAGACTCACTAGAGAGATATTAATATGAGAAGTTTGAACGTTTCCAGAAAAAGGATTTTCAAAACAACATACAATGAAGAAAAAACTTACCTGCCTGAACAATTCTTTCAATTTTTTCTAGTAGTTGACACCAGACAATCATATGCCCCAAAATTATAACAAATGTTCATACTTCCACGATAAATCAACAGAGTAGATTATACAAGCATGATACAAGACGAAAAGATCGTGCGTACACAACCCAAATATTCAATAAAAGTATTGGTCAAAGATTAGCTGTTTACTTAGTCCCTAGAATCTACTCGGTCATGACCAGACAACTTGAAAATAATAAAAAATCACTCGGTTTATCAGAAAAAAACAATATTATATGGTCGAGAGCTCCCCCAAATGAGAAATATATAAAAAAATATATTAATTGAAAAAGGAATTGAAGAACACTTTATAATGCATTACGAAAAAGAGGAACACTGATATAGACGATATCGAATTTTCACTACCTAAATCTGATAATGAGGCAATCTATACCTATTTTATAGCGACAAATACATTACAGATTAAGACTTTCTCTAGGACTATGCAAGTTGAGTGTTCGTAATTATTTTCATAATAATAATAATAACTTTATTTACCCAACCTTCGTCATAACAAGGTAATATCCTACATGAAATAAATTAAAACAATACATTTGTATTCCCCAACAAAACGAATAAGGTGAAACTACAATAGATAATAGACATACAAAATAAATACTAAAATAAACAAATACTAACTTCGTCTGCACAGTCACAAAACCGATATACAGGCGCCTGATGAAGAATGTTGGTTCGATAGTTAATCAATATATTTAGTTATAAAATGTATAGAATCAGTTTGTGTATGTTCTATTCTGCATTGTGGGATGAATGTGAATTATATTTTTAATGAAATTACGCACAGGCTTGCAAACCTCTCTAACATATTCTCTGTTCATTGTTGAAATGATTTATATCTGGATTTCTCGAAATGATTCTGGTGGTAGGTTAGGTTAGCTCTTCTCATACAATATGAATCAAGAAATCCAAATTTTTTTGTCCCAGAGAAACCTTTGCGACCAAAAAATATTTGACATCGACGATCTGTATGGTTAATATCTGGTTTTAAATGTTGATTTTATATTGTCGTTATAATGATACCTTCAGCGTTAACATGAAATGATATAGGTCCTTAAATCGGTATTGTTAAATTTGGTCAACAAAGCTCTCATGACCGGATCCTCTCCGTATTATGTTATCATAGGACGTAGAGTCGGCTTCTGCCGTGTGGGAATTTTCCAGATGTATGTGGATTCTATGGTTCCAGTAATTTTACAGTAATAACCGTTCACTTATTCACTTCCATGCAGAAGGATTTTTGTCTAGTAAAGTAACAACAAAAATCTACAGAAACGAAATGGAATATCCCATTTAATATATCCCCTTATATAAGTTATTGTACCAGGCATAAGATCAAGAACACCGTCACCAATTATCCGACTCGTGGTTGATAATGAAAGGTACTTATGATATGTTAATATTGAAAGTAAACAGAAATTAAATCTGCAAAGTTATTCATACCGTAAAATAATATTGGTCGAATGCATTTGAATCTACTCAATAGGAGTAATTTGATGATTTCTTGTTATTGAATTTGATAAGGAAGCACATATTCTGACAGCGAGAATTGTATTGAAGAAAATTATTATCTATTTTTCTGCTTTCAGTATTACGCCTACAGAATGAACACCCTTTTTGTTGCAATTTGCGGAATCAATTTTCCTGTTTCAAAACTCAATTTTCAATCATTGCGGAAACACTTCAGCGTATCTAATTTTAATCTGAATGAATTGTTTCATGCGAAGTATTAATTCCTGATAATGAATGCCGGAATTCGAAACCTACCCATTTAAAATAAATAATATATAATTATTCATTACATTCACCACTAGTTTTCAGATATTGAACTTAATTTGAGCAGATTTTCTAGGACTAGATTTACAATCAGAAATGAAAACAATATTTTGAAGTCATAATTGTGGCTGTTCGTTATTATATGTTATTCTTTGTCTTTGTTATTTCGTTTTGAAATTTTTCGAATTATTCCTTATAGATCTGCATGCAAATGAATTATTATTCGAACTTTGAACCTATACTCCATATCTTTGTTGAATGACAAGGTACCAACAAAAACTTAATTTGGGTTTTCTCTCCCAGTCTCTGAAACAAGAAACAATTAGAAAAAATTTTTAAATAATAGAAGAAAGGCCCCTGCGTAAAAATTTGAGCACTAATTTGTCAGGGGCCAAAACTCAACACGAAGAAATTGTGGCCTAACAATGAACAAAAAGAAAACACTCTGAACTCTGAAGCGTAACGTTTCGGAGTCTAAATCACACTCCTTCCTTTCTAGTTTTCAAACAACTTCGTAGAATCGTGACAATATTTTGATTTTTTGATTGACATTTGTCAATGTATGATGAACATAGATTAATATTGATTACTGGATGTTGATATCGTTATTTTATTTCGAAATTCTCTGAAACCAGTTTTTTTTCAATAAATCCATCCATATTCGATCTATTCCCACTGAACAATTGGCGAGATTATTAGCCTCATCCAACAAAATACAAGCTGACTCCTTGATTTTTCTTTCATAATTATCAGGTTCCGTCATTAGAATTTTGTGCCATTACAATCCATCATAAGATCGCCGGTATTGGAACACACATGATCTGTTATATTATCTGCGATCTACCAATATCTCTATTTTTATGTTATTCTTATGTTCACGTTTTCTTATTTCTAATGGTCTTGATGGTTCTCCTGAATGAGATTTTCTTCTCTATATTTAAAAAGTTTTTGTAATTATTTCATGTTTCAGGGGAGAGAAAATCCAAATAAAGTTTTCAGGAATATGAAAAGACCTCCCAGAAATTATTTCAATAGATAATTTCTTAAGAAAAAAAACCCTAATTTCTTAGGAAAATTCAAATCTACTGACAAATTTACGAGCTTCATGGTTGACCAAATTCTGCAACTGCAAACGGGAAGTTATGACCTCGATTCCTCGCCATATCTCTGAAATTGCTAAATATCAGTGAAGTGTGAATTTCCCCAAAGCGTTTCGAGATTCGTAACTTCGCCGAATCGACCAATTGATCGGCAATCATTTCCTCCATTTTCGTCGGCAAGGGGTGCCTCATTGCTGATAAGTTAATGGGATACTAATTTCCGATTTTGATTGATAGAAGGTTCGTGTAAAGTCTTCTAATATCCTGGAACAATAAGCACTAAGCGTGTGCCTATCCTGTAGATCTAGAAGCTGCTCCTCTGAATTTTGAGAAGGGGGGATGACAATATTTTGTCTATACTCCATTCACTTTTATAAAATCACATAGAAAGTTATGTTTTTTTTTCAGGAGCTAGAGCACCTGATGAAAAGTCAGTGCGCACCCAGAAAATATCGTCAATGACAAAATGACGTTGACAGTTTGTTTCTTTGTTTACATATCAGCACCCCAGAGGTAAAGTGTGTTAAGTCACAATAGGAAAATTAGACAAAAGAGAAATTTTTCAGTTCGATTATTGTTTCAAAGAATGCTTTCTGTAATTATTTGGAGACTTGATATACCTAGGGAGTCAAAAATGTGTTCCATTAGCTAGAATTTACTAATGTGAATCCAATATTGTAGATAGTTCGTGCCTGAAAAATTGTGACTTAACACACTTTACCTCTGAGGTACTGATATTGATCTCTTGTACTATTCATGCGAATAACTAGAAAAGGAATCCCTTCTATCCATTCATGTAAACGTTAATTTATTCATTCTCCCAATGAATTTACATTCTGAGAAATACGTAATTGCTAAGAATGTAGAAAGGGCAACGTATTGTCGACTTGGAATATAAAAATGTTTTGACAAGCGTCATAATCTCCATTTTCGTTTGATACAGAGTGGAATGTGTCAAATTTCCAAAGCCAGAGGTGTGATTTTATATTTGTGAATGAAATACCATAATATGATTAAAATTCACATTACGCAGATTTGGCCATTAGTTTGTCGATAATAATACATTCGCCCATTCTTCATAGTATAATTGAGGTTGGAGAACCTCATGACAAAAGATCTCTGAGCCTGGGAATTGAAAATGGTATTCATTTCGATGATTACTATTTTGAATTCATCTATGTTTCAATTTATCGAGTTCAAATCTTGGGAGTTTCCGGATCGTCTCGGATCGAGAACGCGACATCGAGTGGTACACGATCGCGAGTCAGAAGAGATCGTGCCACCTCAGACGTGAGACTCTGGTGTTCCGCTGTTTTGACGCTGCACCGGAAAGGGCAATAATTTATTCTCCTATTCTGGATTGAAACAGTTTGACTTAGGCAATTGTTAAGATTGCTTTTTTTGGAGGGAGCTAAGTCTCCGGTATCTTTTGAAGAGAGCTAAGTATCCGGTATCTTTTGAAGAGAGCTAAGCCTCCGGCATCTGTTTGAAGAGAGCTAGGCCTCCGACACCTCTTTGGAGGGATTAAGACATCTGAAACCTCTTTGGAGGGTTCTAAGCCTTCAAATAGGACTCAGGTGGTCTCGTGGAAAAAACGAGATATCGGAGGTGAAGGTTCTTGAGTATGGGGTGCCCCAGGGATCAATTCTAGGTCCCTTATTGTTTTTAATATACATCAACGACTTACCGCTGAATGTACCGTGTACCCTGACTTCAATGTATGCAGACGATACGAGCTTTGTGAATGACTCATCGGGAAAAACGGACCTAGAAAACATAAGTGCCGAGACCTTAGCTCATGCTGAAAAATGGTTCAGAACGAATGGATTAAGGCTCAATGTAGATAAGTCTCACCGTATGGTGATAGCAAGTAATGAAGGTCCGCAGTCTATAAAATTGTTAGGTATAACAGTAGACAATCGACTCTCTTGGAACAGTCACATAACATCGCTCTTGAAAAAGACTCTCAACAGCTATATTCACCATACGTAGGATGAGGAGGTTGCTGGTCCGGACATATCAAAACTGACATATTATGCAAACTTCCACCAGACCGCTATATACGGCATAATATTATGGGGTCATAGTCCCGGACTGTTAAATGTCCTCCTGAAACAAAAAGAAGCTGTCAGAGCTATTTTTGGACTCCCAAGAACCACTTCATGCAGGGAGCTCTTCCGATCATTGGGTATACTCACCGTCACCTCTGTATATATACTTACCTGTATACTGCATGTCCACGACAACAGAGATAGATACAGACAAAACAATGACCAACATCACTATAACACTAGACACAGAAATGAACTTAGCATTGAGTTTCATCGGCTGAAGAGGACCCAAACAGGTACCAATCATTTCGGAATTAAATTCTATAATAGACTACCCTCAGAACTGCAGATGCTGCCGCGACATAAGTTGTTGAAGAGGATAAAGAAATCATTATTACGAAATACTATTTACAAGTTCGAAGATTTCTGGGACATTAATTTCGATGAATAAGTTTTGTTTCTATAAAAATATTTAAACTTCTTTTGTATACGTATTTTACTGATTTGCGTTTTTATATGTGATTTTTTACTATATATTATGAACTAACTATTTTGACCTGCCATGTAACCTATTCTTGATGTAAATAAATGATGATGATGATGATGAAATCCTTCAGTACCTGCACCTTGGAGGAAGTTAAACCCTGAGCGCTCCTATTTGGAAGAGTACAACGTTCACCTTTTACTGCAACGTCTTCCAGGAGATTCAGAAATTCAAACGTTGGGAGAAATCGAGAGATAGTCACTTCCCTTACCCAGCATCGTTATAACAAGATAAGTTAACAAAGAACGAAAAACGCTTGTGAATGGGTGTTTCTGACGAATTGTTCATGATTGTACATATTCTTGTCCTCATATTTAATTGTTTCAATTTGTGGTAGTAGATATTGTAAATAACTATTGTCATCAGAGAGGGATAAATCTCGACTGTTCAAGTTTTGATTATCATTAGCCTGAGTACAAGAAGCATATTATCTCCCTTTACCTCATATAAATGTAAGGTGGTCTCATGTACTGACTAGCTGGAGCGTCTATCGTTAAAATATTACATGACGTAATTTATATCTCTATCTTAACTTTACAGAATTGGTACCCCTAGAGTGGGGCTGTGAATTAACGTAAATCATCTATCTCTTCAACCTTACAAAGAACATTATAAAAGGGCAATATTAGGAACATACGTCCCAAATATTGTCATGTAGTGCCAATTGGGAACGTGGTTATAAATACTGTATTAATACATGATTTATTTATAACAAAGTCATGATTTCATTATGAAACTATGATTTCAAATATTTTTTTTATTTCGTGCTGTATAAAAAGCTCAACCAATCATCATGAACAGGGGTCGTTGTGGCTTCGTTCAGCCTTCCGGGAACTTCGACCGCAAGGATCTTTTGTTCTTTGAGCTCAACCAATACCCAGTCACAAGCGACGACTTCCTAGTTTCAGATTCTTCTTCCTACATTTTTTTTTGTGTGATAAGATATTATCAATTTGAGTGTGCTGATCACATATTTATTTATAAGCATAAGTTTGCTCACATAAATATGTCAAAAAATGTGTCAGATATTGCCATGGCAATATTTGAACATTTGAACACTACAACCAACGGAGGACCTTAATAACATGGAACTCAATGAATTGTCTGGAAGAATTGTTGGCAGTATTTGGGGGGCAGTCAGAAAAATATGTTCCCTAAGAAGACTGGAAGACTCAAAATTTAGTCAAAGTACGAATAAACTTCTCACAGAGCGCAGAGCAACTGACAGAGATTCACCAAACTACAGAGAGCTGGAAAAACGTAAAGGAGGTTCAAAAAGAGCTAAGAGCCTATAACGTGCAGATGATTCAAGAAGCCATCGAGGATAACATGAATATGAAAGTCCTCAGAAGTAAAAGATCAAATGGAAAGTCACTCATCAACAAAATGAAAGACGAGAGAGGAGAGATAATAACAGAATATGGCACAGATTACATGTATCATTCAGATTCAGACAGTCTATAAAAGACTCTATAGTCAGTTGGTATCAAAACCAGAACATCTTGCAGATAATCAGATGATAAAAAATGTGGGCTCGGAGGACATCCAGAGATAGAAGTGTCATAGGTGAAAGCAGCGTTAAAGCAGATAAAAAACAGAAAAGCGCCAGGAGAAGACCAAATTACAGCGGGAATGTTGAAGACGTATGAGGGGAGTCTGGAGAGGGCACTGGTTATTCTGCTCAATGAATGTCTGGAAGAAGGAAAAATTCCTGACAGATGAAAAAATGCAGAGGTCATTATACTCTTCAAAAAAGGTGACCGTACAAACATAGGAAACTACCGACCAATCAGTCTTCTGCCAGTGCGGTATTAATTGGTGACCAGGGTCATAACCAACCGCCTTGAAAAGAAATTCGACTTCTATCAACCAGTAGAGCAGGCGGGATTCAGAAAGGGTTATAGTACAACCAACCACATTCAAACAGTTCGCATGCTAGTTGAGAAATGTACAGAATATAACTCCCACTCCACCTAGCATTCGTCGACTATAAAAAAAGCATTCGACTCAATTGAAACATGGGCGATTATAGATGCAATAGGCAGAGCGAGAATTGACTCGAGATACACAAATATCAAGAGAAACATCAATGAAGACCTTGTTACAGAAAAGATACTCATAGAAAAAGGTGTTCGTCAGGGTGATGCAATATCTCCAAAATAGTTCACTTTGGCCTTGGAGAGTGTTTTCAAAAACATGGATTGGTCCCAGAAAGGCATAAACATCAACTGAAAGTTTTTAAGTCATCTGCGTTTTGCCGACGACATTGTACTCACCCAGACGGCACCCAATATTCCCGGAATATTCCTCCAATCTGCCATTAAGCCAAAAGATATTGCAATATGCGAGGCATATGCCAGTTATATATCAAATATATCTGCTCTCAACGGAAATATTCCAAATATATGCCATCCCAGATATGTCTGGTATATGCTATGGGAATATCTATATGATATGCGCGTTTAGAATATTATTCAATAGTATTTATTGGTATATATACATGAATCTTCATGGAATATTACAAACGTTACAAAACCCTTTTTGAACGATAATTTTTTAAAGTGTAGGTACTACCACTACCTCGATTTTGCTTTTGTTCCGAACTCAACAATAATTGATGAGTTTGCTATTTTCCAGTAAAACTGTTGAAGAACTACAACCTTTCTATATAGATTATATTTTCGAGGAATCGCAGTTATCATCAAGTTAATTATAGTTGGATTCAAGTTGAAAATAACACTTTCATTCGCTTAATAATTTGATCTTTTATTAAACTGAGTAAACAATGGAATCAATGATTTGTAATTTATTTATATGATTGATACAATGAAATGAAAGAGCAGGCAACAAATTAAACGTTTTTATTTGTGAAAAATGTACATGCTATACTATATCGTATATCGACTGAGAGTCGAGTGACTTTTTAAATAATTGAAATGTTCGATGCAACAGAAAAAGAGGTCCATTATGATATTGATCTTTAAGAAAGAGATCAAATATATATTTTCAATAAATGGAAAAACAATATATGATATTCGAGCAGATATGTGAAAAGGTCGTAGACAAGTTGTCAAAAATCATATATGATAATCAAATATTAGTCAGCAGAGGTGAGAGTAGCTTATTCCACTGGAGGATCGAATCACTTTTGCTCATATTTTTGTTTCCATGAAGCTGCCATGTGGTGACAGAGATGTCTGGAACTTAGAATCTTTCTAGTTCAACTTAATACTTCTTGCTTTGCATTGAACCAAATACATTGCATTTCAAACATTTCAGAGCCATTGTAGGTTGAGGAAGTTATGTGGCCACTTCGAACCATATTTTCGCCCTTTCTAGATATTTCCTTGAATTTTATCAAAATATCTGACAGAAATACCAATTACATTATTTCTTTACAGGAATGAAAAATACTCCTTCATAAATAAAAATTAACTATTTTCTGGCCTCTACCCATTCCCCAGACGGCACAGAAATATTCCATGCATATTCAATGAAATATACCGCTGGCATATTGAGATATTCCAAACATATTCCAAATCTCCCAGGGCATAAGCCTGGCAGATAGCAGGAATATCCAAGGTCACCATGAAACATCTGCCAGGAATATCCCATGATCTTCAAAAATATATCCATGGCATATGCCATACAGATTCATCTATGAATATCTCCCTTACATATATGCTGGCAATATCATTTTATCTCCTGATTTGTCCATGCCATTATGCTGGTAATATCTTTTATATATATTTAAATATATGTAAATTTTTGTAGCGGTACTAAATAATAAATGCATTGATAAGATTGTTTCAAAAAAATTTATTACAGTTTTAAGAATATTTTGTACAATAGCAATAATTAACAAAATTATCACATTAAATCATAAAAATGAACATAAAGTAAAAATATAAATATAAATCAACTAGGTATTTTACAAAACAATACTAAGAATAAGTAAAAATTAACATTTGATGAATTAAACTAAAAAATAGGGAAAACACAATGAGGTAATATTTTAAATGATATAAATATTGAACTGTGAGCTTCAATTATTTGTTTTGTGAACTAGAGGCGATTTCGATTGACTGGTTCTTGGTTGGTTCATAGATTGGTCCGTCGGTTTTGGAACAACCGCATTCGAATGACATTCTGGTGACGTCTCAAATCAGATGTTTCTCCAAAATTTGAACAGAATTCGAAAGCGCAGTTCGTTTGACGTTGTCATTTATGAACCGAGCGGTCAACCGTTAACCAACCAAAACAGCCATTTGAAATCGACTCATCAGATTATGGGTCGGTTTCACAAATCGAATTACTCGTTTTGAAATTTCTACGAATCGTGGTGGCTCCAGTTAATTAAATGGTACTAACAAAGTTTTGTAAAACCAACCTTATATCTATATATCAGCACCTCAGAGGTAAAGTGTGTTAAGTCACATTTTTTCAGACACGACCTATCTAGACTATGGATTCACATTAGTAAATTCTAGCTAGGGGAACACATTTTTGACTCCCTAGGTTTATGAAGACGCCAAGTAATGGCAGTACACATTCTTTGAAACAATTATCGAACTGAAAAATCTCTCATTTGTCTAATTTTGATATTGTGACTTGACACACTTTACCTTTGGGGTGCTGATATAGATATCCGTGTTTATAACATCCCAGGCCTTCCAATTCCCAGTCTCCAGCCCCTTCTATCAACACATTCTCCCGTCTCTCAGACATCGTCTTCTGTATGCCGCTCATCCAGATAGCTTTTGGTCTTCCTCGCCTTTTTCTTGGAATTCTTTGATTTTGGCCCTGAAAAAACCAGTGATTCTAAGATTTTCAAGATAAGAGGCTGTCTACTGCTATAGTAATAGTGGGATCTGTTCTGATTATTTAATATTTATAAACTTACTTTGATTTTAGTAGGCAGTGTTGGCAATTTATATCGAGGCAAACCTTCCTTCTCGAAGACGATCCCTCTTTTTGATTTTTAGGGCCTAAATCCGTATTGATGCCACTAATATTTTCGACCTGTACAGCCTTTTTGCTTGCAGGAACAAAATTACGATATACAGCTTGGGTGAGACTTACTACACCTGAGAAGCTCCTCCATTCACGCTCTTGTAGTTTTTACGTTTGGATTGAAAGCAAAATTTTGGTTAAGCTATCTGCACAACGTGGAGCCATTTTTCAGTAACAAATTTAGTATTTTCATTCTGTTTAAGAACCTCTGAAAATATTAATAAAACATAAAATTGGTTTTATGATCACTGAAAAATTATTTATATTATACCTTTGAGAACATTGCACAATTTTATTAGGGATGAAAGTTAGTTTTTGCCTTTTTCCCAACCCAACTAAAATATAGGAAATATCCTTTCTATCACTTCCTCACTGTAAAGTCCTCAATTCTTTGACCTGAAAAAACGTAAATACACATAACCAAAGATAAAGCACTGACAAGTGATTGGCATATTACGAAAACCTTTTTCAAGCATTCCAAAATATATAAGAGTAGGTACCTACCAACGCTGATTTGATATTCACGCTCCTACAGTCATGCTCTTGTCTCTGCCTGTCTCATCTTTTATCATGTGCTCGGCTGCATCACAAAACTATTTATCACATAATACTCAAACAATAACATATTTTCAACTCCACACACAATTTTAATAATTTTTCAATAAGACTCTTTCAACTCATGGAGCTCCATAAGTCATAGTCATGTCACCACCGTGACGTGACGACCATTTTGGAA
Source organism: Hippodamia convergens (assembly GCA_038502775.1). NCBI lineage: Eukaryota > Metazoa > Arthropoda > Insecta > Coleoptera > Coccinellidae > Hippodamia > Hippodamia convergens. The sequence goes on from JAVSIQ010000720.1 coordinate 40,018, forward strand.
GTTTGGAACGCCAAACTGAAACTGCTAATCACAGAACACAAATAACCTCAAATCCAAGACCACAAAACAAAATATGAATATTTTGACTGAAAACGTCGTGACGTAATGTTTACATCCATAAGAAAAAGTCAAATTTCAGTAAAATCGAAATTTGATATTCTTATCGGTAAATTCAGGGAACGAAATTGCAGAGGAGTTAAGAATGGGTAGAGGCCAGAAAATAGTTAATTTTTTATTTATAAAGGAGTAGTTTTATTCCTGTAAAGAAATAATGTCATTGGTATTTCTGTCAGATATTTTGATAAAATTCAAGGAAATATCTAGAAAGGGCGAAAATATGGTTCGAAGTGGGCCACATAACTTCCTTAACCTACAATGGCTCTGAAATATTTGAAATGCAATGTATTTGGTTCAATGAAAAGCAAGAAGTACTAAGTTGAACTAGAAAGATTCTAAGTTCCAGACATCTCTGTCACCACATGGCAGCTTCATGGAAACAAAAATATGAGCAAAAGTGATTCGATCCTCCAGTGGAATAAGCTACTCTCACCTCTGCTGACTAATATTTGATTATCATATATGATTTTTGACAACTTGTCTACGACCTTTTCACATATCCCTCGAATATCATATATTGTTTTTCCATTTATTGAAAATATATATTTGATCTCTTTCCTATAAGATCAAAATCATAATGGACCTCTTTTTCTGTTTCATCGAACATTTCAATTATTTAAAAAGTCACTCGACTCTCAGTCGATATACGATATAGTATAGCATGTCCATTTTTCACAAATAAAAACGTTTAATTTGTTGCCTGCTTTTTCATTTCATTGTATCAATCATATAAATAAATTACAAATCATTGATTCCATTGTTTACTCAGTTTAATAAATAAGATCAAATTATTAAGCGAATGAAAGTGTTATTTTTTAACTCGAATCCAACTATAATTAACTTGATGATAACTGCGATTCCTCGAAAATATAATCTATATAGAAAGTTTGTAGTTCTTTAACAGTTTACTGGAAAATAGCAAACTCATCATTTATTGATGAGTTCGGAACAAAAGCAAAATCGAGGTAGTGGTAGTACCTACACTTTAAAAAATTATCTTTCAAAAAGGTGTTTTGTAACGTTTGTAATATTCCATGAAGATTCATGTATATATACCAATAAATACTATTGAATAATATTCTAAACGCATATTATACAGGGTCTTTCACGAGGAACCTCACCCATATTTATACGGTGAAACTACTGAACGTATTTTCATGAAATTCAGCACTTATAAGTATTTCACGATGCTTGATGAAATCTAAAATATTTTCAAGGCATGAGCACCTCCGGTTTTTCCGGAAATGACGTCAACTTCCGTTTTTCAAATTAGAACACCATTTTTTTATTGCAGAAATAGATTCCTTAGAAAATTTCAAGTTATTTTGATGTAACATTTTTCAGTTTTGGTTGGAAAATTCTCTCTGAGCGGAAAATTCGAAAAAAAAATCGAAAATAGAGCTCCGCTGAAACAAGAATAACTTCGAGGTTTTTGGATGGAAAATTTTCATTTTTGGGATTTTTCAAGATGTAAGATTGATGTATCCACTTTAAAAATCGAAATCGCAATTCATGATACAGGGTGGTGAAAAAATCGCTTTCAAAGTTAGGGATGACAAAATCGTGAAAAATCAATTTTTTCAAATTAGAACCCCATTTTTTTATGGCAGATATTGAATCTACGTTAAAAAATAATGTGAGTGTATGCATCACACCCTTGCCCTAAAGTGGATATTTTCTGAGTTATTCACAAAAAACTGTTTTTCGTCTTGAATTTTCAGCTATTTCTTTTCCCTTCACGCCAAAAAGATGAAAATTTTCAGGAACTGTTACTTAAACCATGTTTTAGATTTTACTACCCTAATATGCAAGAGAAAAAAGTTACCGGTTGTTCCTAAATAGATGGCGAATTTTGATTCGAATTTGTATCCGAAACCTCTTCATTTCAACTAATCGGCCATCGGTTTTCTCTCAGTGATAAATAAATAATTCCTTATGAACCATATGCAAAAACTTACCATGTTTTACATTCTTTTTTTTTAATGATAGATATCATTAAATACATCTGCCAAATTCCTCTTTATTCAGTAGCATTTTTGTGTTTACTATTAATTTGGTTGATAATTCGTATTAAGTTATAAAATCGATCACTATGCCTAATTTTACCAATGAAGATTATTTAAATCTCATTCTACTTCATGGAGAATGTAATAAAGTTGTAGATAGAACGATTCGACTGTTCATTGAGAGGTTTCCTGACCGACCCAGACCAACGAGAGATACCATTAACAGAACCATGACAAACTTGAGAAATGTCGGATCTTTCGTTAAGAAAACTATACACGAGAAAAAAGTGTAGTAGAAGATGAGAACAACGAAATTACAGTTCTTGCATATTTTCGTGTGAATCCTCAAAATTCTATCAAAGATGCCGAGATTGATCTGGGATTATCTCAATCGAGTGTTTGGAGAATATTAAAAAAACATAAAATGCACCCATATAAATTCAATAGGGTACAGCATTTGAAGGAAACTGATTTCGTCAGGAGAACAGAGTTTTGCGAAGCTATGATGATTCGATTTCAAGAGAATGAAAACTTTTTGGACTGCATAATTTGGACAGATGAATCTAAATTCACAAAGAATGGTTCTTTCAATAGGCATAACAGTCATTATTGGGATGAAGAGAACAACCACCACTTCAGACAATGGAACTTTCAAGAGACCTGGAGTTTCAATGTTTTTTGCGCCATCAAAAATAATGCAATTCTCGATGTTCACATTTATGATGGGACTTTAACTGGTAAGATAGAACACTACACATGTTTGCATAATTTAAAGAATGTTCTCCCTTAGGAGATAGATATTCTGACATATTGACTCAAATAATTGAGCCGCTAGTACAGAACCATAATGACTTATGGTATCAACAAGATGGCGCGCCTCCACACAATTCACTCAATGTGTCAAATATCCTCTACAGGCTATTTGAAGATCGATGGTTGGCGAACAATGGTCCACATCTTTGGCCACCACGTCTTCTCCGATTTAACTCCTTTAGATTATTATGTTTGGGGTAGGATAAAAAATATTGTCTACTCAACTCCCCTGACTGATAAAGAGGACTGCATAGAACGAGTCAGAAATGCGTTCAGGTTTGTTTAGATTTTTAGATTCATAGTTTTGAAACTCAATTTGGTTTTTAAACACTTTTGCAGATCTCTTCCTCCCGATGATGAAATAAGAAGAGCAACGCACGAAGCATTCCTGAGACGTATAAATAAATGTCTAGAAATTAACGGTCAAAACTTTGAGCATCTTCTCTAGTTATAACTGCGAGAGTTTGCCATGGTTCTCCTAATAGTAACTTGAAGTCGGTTTCAAGAGAGGGAGTGAAAAATCTACAGCATGGTTCAAATAACAGTTCCTGAAAATTTCATCTTTTTGGAGTGAAGGGAAAAGAAAAGCTGAGCTGAAAATTCAAGACGAAAAACAGTTTTTTTGTGAATAACTCAGAAAATATCCATTTCAGGGCAAGGGGGTGTGATGCATACACTCACATTATTTTTTAACGTAGATTCAATATCTGCCATAAAAAATGGGGGTTCTAATTTGAAAAAATGATTTTTCACGATTTTGTCATCCCTAACTTTGAAAGCGATTTTTTTAACCCCTGTATCATAAATCGCGATTTCGATTTTTAAAGTGGATACATCAATCTTACATCTTGAAAAATCCAAAAATGAAAATTTTCCATCCAAAAACCTCGAAGTTATTCTTGTTTCAGCGGAGCTCTATTTTCGATTTTTTTTTCGAATTTTCCCGCTCAGAGAGAATTTTCCAACCAAAATTGAAAAATTGTTACATCAAAATAACTTGAAATTTTCTAAGGAATCTATTTTCTGCAATAAAAAAATGGTGTTCTAATTTGAAAAACGGAAGTTGACGTCATTTCCGGAAAAACCGGATGTGCTCATGCCTTGAAAATATTTTAGATTTCATCAGCATCGTGAAATACTTATAAGTGCTGAATTCATTGAAAATACGTTCAGTAGTTTCCCGTATAAATATGGGTGAGGTTCCTCGTGAAAGACCCTGTATAGATATTCCCATAGCATATACCAGACATATCTGGGATGGCATATATTTGGAATATTCCTTTGAGAGCAGATATATTTGATATATATCTGGCATATGCCTCGCATATTGCAATATCTTTTGGCTTAATGGCAGATTGGAGGAATATTCCGGGAATATAGGGTGCCGTCTGGGTCTTAACTCCTGCAATTTCGTTCCCTGAATTTACCGATAAGAATATCAAATTTGATTTTACTGAGATTTGACTTTTTCTTTATGGATGTAAACATTAACCGATTTCAAGCGAATAACCTGGTCCTCATTGGTAATTACCAACTAGGACCAACTGCATTCAAGCGACTTCGGTCATTGTAGGTTATAATCATTTTACAAGGAATATCCCTGAAGACTATAACCGTAGATAACCGCAGGCAGGACCGTAGATAACCGCGGTCATTACTGGTTATTCGCTTGAAATCGGTTATTTTCTTGATTCAGTCGCCATATTGTTACGTCACGACGTTTTCAGTCAAAATATTCATATTTTTGTTTTGTGGTCTTGGATTGAGGTTATTTGTGTTCTGTGATTAGCAGTTTCAGTTTGGCGTTCCAAACTTCCAAAATGGTCGTCACGTCACGGTGGTGACATGACTTATGGAGCTCCATGAGTTGAAAGAGTCTTATTGAAAAATTATTAAATTGTGTGTGGAGTTGAAAATATGTTATTGTTTGAGTATTATGTGATAAATAGTTTGTGATGCAGCCGAGCACATGATAAAAGATAAGACAGACAGACAAGAGCATGACTGTAGGAGCGTGAATATCAAATCAGCGTTGGTAGGTAGTCTTATATATTTGGAATGCTTGAAAAATGTTTTCGTAATATGCCAATCACTTGTCAGTGCTTTATCTTTGGTTATGTGTATTTACGTTTTTTCAGGTCAAAGAATTGAGGACTCTACAGTGAGGAAGTGATAGAAAGGATATTTCCTATATTTTAGTTGGGGTTGGGAAATGTTGCAATGTTCTCAAAGGTATAATATAAATAATTTCATTGATCATAAAACCCATTTTATGTTTATTAATATTTTCAGAGGTTCTTAAACAGAATGAAAATACTAAATTTGTTACTGAAAAATGGCTCCACGTTTGCAGATAGCTTAACCAAAATTTTGCTTTCAATCCAAACGTAAAAACTACAAGAGCATGAGTAGAGGAGCTTCTTGGGTGTAGTAAGTCTCACCCAAGCTGTATATCGTAATTTTGTTCCTGCAAGCAAAAAGGCTGTACAGGTCGAAAATATTAGTGGCATCAATACGGATTTAGGCCCTAAAAATCAAAAGGAGGGATCGTCTTCGAGAAGAAAGGTTGCCTCGATATAAATTGCCAACACTGCCTACTAAAATTCAAAGTAAGTTCATAAATATTAAATAATCAGAACAGATTCCACTATTACTATAGCAGTAGACAGCCTCTTATCTTGAAAATCTTAGAATCACTGGTTTTGTTTTCAGGGCCAAAATCAAAGAATTCCCAACTTGTTGTGAAATAGGTACCAAGAGAAGGAAAAAGGCGAGGAAGACCAAAAGCTACCTGGATGACGGCATACAGAAGACGATGTCTGAGAGACCGGGAAATGGGTGTTAATAGAAGGGGCTGGAGACTGGGAATTGGAAGGCCTGGGATGTTATAAACACGGATATCTATATCAGCACCCCAAAGGTAAAGTGTGTTAAGTCACAATATCAAAATTAGACAAATGAGAGATTTTTCAGTTCAATAATTGTTTCAAAGAATGTGTACTGCCATTACTTGGCGTCTTCATAAACCTAGGGAGTCAAAAATGTGTTCCACTAGCTAGAATTACTAATGTGAATCCAATATTCTAGATAGGTCGTGTCTGAAAAAATGTGACTTAACACACTTTACCTCTGAGGTGCTGATATATAGATATAAGGCGGTTTCACGAAAACTTTGTTAGTACCGTTTAATTAACTGGAGCCACCACGATTCGTAGAAATTTCAAAAACGAGTAATTCGATTTGTGAAACCGACCCATAATCTGATGAGTCGATTTCGAATGGCTGCTGATTTGGTTGGTTAACGGTTGACCGCTCGGTTCATAAATGACAAACGTTCAAACGAACTGCGCTTTCGAATTCTGTTCAAATTCTGGAGAAACATCTGATTTGAGACGTCACCAGAATGTCATTCGAATGCGGTTGGTCCAAAACTGACGGACCAATCTATGAACCAACCAAGAACCAGTCAATCGAAATCGCCTCTAGTTCACAAACCAAATAATTGAAGTTCAAAGTTCAATATTTAAATCATTTAAAATATTACCTCATTGTGTTTTCCCTATTTTTTAGTTTAATTCATCAAATCGTCGGCGACACCGCAAAACCAAGTAACTGCAAAAACTGAAATTTTCAGGAGGCACTAAAAACTTAATAGTTGTGGATTGATGAATTCGATTGAATACGTTATAATTATCCAATCACTTGGATAATTAATAATCTAAGTGATTGGATAGTTGTAACGTATCTAATCGAATTCATCTATCTACAACTATTAGTTTTTAGTGCCTCCTGAAAATTTCAGTTTTTGCAGTTACTGCGGTGTCGCCGACGAAATGTTAATTTTTTACTTATTCTTAGTTCATATGCCTTGTATTGTTTTGTAAAATACCTAGTTGATTTTATATTTATATTTTTTACTTTATGTTCATTTTTATATTATTTAATGTGATAATTTGTTAATTATTGTTATTGTACAAAATATTCTTAAAACTGTAATAAATTTTTTGAAACAATCTAATCAATGCATTATTATTTAGTACCGCTACAAAAATATTACATATATTTAAATATATACAAAGATATTACCAGCATATGGCATGGACAAATCAGGAGATAAAAAGATATTGCCATTATATATGTAAGGGAGATATTCATAGATGAATCTGTATGGCATATGCCATGGATATATTTTTGAAGATCATGGGATATTCCTGGCAGATGTTTCATGGTGACCTTGGATATTCCTGCTTTCTGCCAGGCTTATGCCCTGGGGAGATTTGGAATATGTTTGGAATATCTCAATATGCCAGCGGTATATTCATTGAATATGCATGGAATATTTCTGTGCCGTCTGGGAGATATATTTATTATGTGAGCAAGATGTTCGCTTATTATTGGGCAATCTTCTTAAAATCCTCGTCGAAATGCTATCTGCGCCAACACATTTTTTATTTTTCAGAGTTTTTATAATATCCTGAATTCAAAACTGAGGACTGGTTGGAAAAAGAAATTGCATACTAATGGAGGAGATACCGTACAGGAGTGCGATATTCCATTACCATAGTATGTGTTCTAATTTTGTATTAGCCACTGAGGAGAAATATTTTCCGAATATATTTGCTACCTTATTAGGTTCATCATATGATATTCCAGCAATATCGATAGTTAAGGAATTATTAACTTTACCTGATTTTCCAGTGTATGTGTTGACAATATTCCATACCGTTTTATTGCGGTTCACAGAATTTGGTATGAGGGAGCAGTGATATTTGAATTTTGTTGATTTCAAGAGGGCGTTATGCAGATATTTCGCTTTTTTATATTTATTTAGAGTTTCAGTAGATCGAGCAATTGAATGTTAGCCAATGCAAAATTCATGAGATGTTTTTTACTTTGAATAATTTTCCGGTGTAATCCATTTACATTTTTTTGTAGTAGTTCTTCTCATGGGGACAACTTAAATCCAAACAATATTGAAGTGTGTCTCTAAAAAATTCAAAGCATTTAATTCACTCTAGTTTCAAGGAACATAGCAGAAAAATCGCATCTACTAACTGCTCCATCAAACTGTCAAGGTTGTCCATCACTCAAATCCCTTATCATGTGAAATTTCGATTGTATGATTCGATTAAGATCAATTTTCATTTCAAGAGAAATTGCTCTATGATCACTTATATCAGGATCAAAAACAACAGTTCTCACAGTTTCGAACTAATTCAGAATTAGTGATTATATAGTCAACTTTAGAAACTGAAGTAAAACCTTTACAATTTGTGAAAACTCTGGTTGCCCTCATTATGAAGTAATAGTAACTCAAATAACAATTTTGATTTTGGACAATTCATGTTTAAGTAATCCACATTAAGATCTCCGCATAGGAAAACATAGTCGACATCCCCGAAACAACTCTGAAGAGCACAAAATAGTTTATCGAGGAAATAACTCCAGAGCAGGGCCTGTAGACACTTAAAAATGCCTAAACGCTTATTTCTATCGAAACTGATACACCAGAAATTTCTATATGCATTTCAAAAGAAAACTAGAAGACTGACAAAGTTTTTTATTGAAAGACCCGACTTGACAAGTTACCATCGAACCACCATGGTGTCTTTGGATGCGGCAGAAAGAATCAGCCTGTACAACATACCCCGGAATTCCAACAGAGTTCACACTGTCCACGTTTGCACCAGTGTTCCACCAAACTCAATACGTCAGGTTTAATTTCACTACGAGAACCTCTAAATTTTCCAATTTATGGAAACACATTGCATATGCTGCTGGAACTGAAGGAAGCATCCAGGAATGTGGGTCTGGAGATGAATTTACAGAAAACATCAATCATGAGTTCAAATAATATCCAGGTCACAATAGACAGCCAAACCCTTCAGGGGGTGGAAGAATACGTGTATCTCAGTCATAACATACGTCTTGGAAAGAATAATCAGACTGCCGAGATAAACCAGAGAATTGGAAAGACATGGACAGCGTTTGAAAAGCTTTGATATTATCCTCAAAGAATCGAAAATTCTCAGGATTTCAAAGAAAAGATTTCAACAGGTGTGTGTGGTGTCAGTCGCAACTTACGGGATGGAGACCGCTACGCTCACAAAGAAAAGCGCAAACCGTATTCGAGTAAACCAAAGAGCGATGGTCATATCGTCAGTGACAACACCAAATGGATTAAAGATGTCATGCAATGGAGATCGTAGGAACAAAAAGAGGCATTGGCAGACCCCAGACAAGATGGCTAGATGACATACAGAAGATCGCGGGAAAGAACTGGATGCTGGCGACCAGAAAGAACGGCAAACATGGAAGCAGTTGGAAGAGCCTATGTCCAGAAGTGGATGTCAACAAGCGAAGAAGAAGAAGAGAATTTTGGTCCATGAATGGATGGCAATAATAGGCACCCGTGAATCCACTGAAGAACTCTCGATTTTGTATTTAAAATAAATACCCTATAAAACGAACAGAACATATCCTTTCTGACTTACCTTATGTAATGTTTTCCACAATTTATATTGACTTGTAATTTATACGGACTCGATAAACCGTGAAGAGTTTCATTAAGAGGTTAAAAACAAACAGCCATTCTTAGTTTGGTGATACGGGCAGACTACGCTCTTTTATATTGCGTTGGATTGGTTGAGCTCAACATGTTGAATGATTTAGTATGGATATCGGCCGCCAAAGAACTGACGTCAGATTTTGGAACAGATTCCAGTATTAGGAACATGGCAATATTTGGCTTAGGTACCTTAGTTGTATTTTCTTCCAACCACTTGCAGGGCCGCCGCCAGGGCCGGCAAACCGGACAACCTGCCGGGGCGGCAAATTCTAGGGGCGGCAAATCAGTTTTTCATACTGACATTTTTCTTTTTCAAAATCGAAAGTCGCCTGTTATTGAGTATGAAATCAAAAGATGCCTAAGACTGAGGCGGATTTTTTAACTTTGCTCGACCAATCTATTAGTACACGAACAACTGAATAAAAATTTAATTAAACTCGGAGTTATTCCGACAGAAGAAAATCGTTTAGTTTTTGGAAGGGTTTCCGGGATAATTCTGAAGTGATTTTCATTTTCAGTTTGCCAATCAGGATTCAAAATTTTTATTACTCAGAGGGGTTTGAAAAATTTCAACCGTCGGATTTGACATTCTCTCTTCGCTAATTCATACGAAATGTAAGCGATTATTTTGGGGTTTCTTTATCGATCATCTCAAGTATTATTATTGATAATAAGGCGCCGTCGTTTCAAAATTCGATGAGGCACTTTTATGAGTTAAAAGGATGCCTGACTGAAATGTCAGGCAGATTAGTGTTCTTTATTTACTTGATAATACTCATAGTAGAAGGATATGGTGGTTCAAAAGTCTGGAAACGGTGAATTTATTTCGCTCACAGGTGGAAAATCTAAATTGCGTTACTGAGGTCTTTAGTGATTTCACCCGTGGAATAGAATGGGCTGATCAAATTTCGGACCTAAAAGCCTTATAATATGAGATATGAGGCCGGACTCGAATATTTCAAATACAAACCCATCTTTTTTATTACCGATTCGGTATAAGAGGGAAATTTTTCATCTGAATTAGTTGAAACCAAAAATTTTCTCGTCAATATTTGAGCCCCATATGGCAGCGTAATTTGTTCAAAAATCGGAGACGTTTTTCTGATCAGGATGCAGAAATTCATAATTCCGATGCTGAAGTTCTTAGTAATTTTTGAACAGATCAGATTTTGGGTCCAGAAAAGGCTTGTACGAGATGAGAGTTCCAACTTTGCAATTTCAAATACAAACTTCCTTTTTAATTTCAAATTTGGGTTCAGCGGGAGATTTTACATCCGAATTGGTTGAAGAGAAATTTTTTCATTCATTTTTAGGCTCTATCCTTGAAAATTCAAAGTTTGTTCTCATATCATGTATAAGTACCCATATGGGCCAAAATATGATGGGACCCAATCGATTACCTGAGAAAATTAATGGGAGGACCTCACTATTAGAATATAAAATTTTCGCATTCCGGTATGAATAATCCCGGTTTTTGAACAAAAAATGCTTTATAGGCCCGCCCCAAATATGGTTGAGAAAATTTTTGGTTTAACCAATTCTGTTGATAATTTTTCCCGCTGCAATAAAAAAGGACTAGTTTGCATTCGAAATGTCAAAGTTAGGCCCTTTTGGTCCAAAAATCTGGTGGGCTCATTCGATTGCTCACATTAGTTGGATCAATTTTTTGAGTCGAGAACTTGGCCACCGTACTGTGAAAAAAATGTTATGAGGTCAAATATCAAATCGAAAAACGAAAAATAGTAAAAAAATCTACATGTAATCCGGATAACATTGTCTTGAATTTTTCCTACATACTATAGTTGTGTTGGAAGCAGAAATTAGTAAGAATAAAAAATTCAGGACGCGCTAATTGTATTTGGAACGAAATCAATTCATTTAACTTCTACTCAGAGCCGGGGCGGCGAAATTTTATTTTGCCGGGGCGGCAAAATGTCTGGCGGCGGCCCTAACCACTTGAGAACATGCTCGCATATTCCATTTTAGCAATGCGAACGAAGCCGAAGCCGACGTATACTTCGAGCCCGCACATGCAATCTCAATTGTTCATTTGCAGTATGGAGTAAAATTGATGGGTTATTGGATATATTACATCGTGAGTGAATCAATGACCAAGTCATCCCCAAAAAAAGACATCAATTTATCTCTCACAAAAAGTTGGGGTCACTATTCAAAAAAGTTACTATATCAAAACAAAAAGTTGCATTATTTCAATGAAAAATTGGCCAGTTCGAGAATTTTCCTACAAAATAAATTTATAATATAAAAACAGAAAA